>JAJMHN010000217.1:0-19040 GCA_030566025.1 Geotrichum cucujoidarum
AGCACCGCGACCACCGCCACGGCCACCGAAACCGCCACGGCCACCGGCACCACCGCCGCGACCGCCTCCACGGCCACCGCCAAATCCACCACGGGCACCACCACGGGCACCGCCACGACCACCTCTACCACCAGGAGTAAATGCCATTGCTAAAAACGCGTTTGTTGTATATGCAAAAAAAAGAGAAGAAAAGACTAGAGAGTTGTCTTTTTCTGAAAGGAGCTTGTCGTCGTCAAGAAGGAGCCTTGAGCGTTCTTGGTGAAATTCTCCTTGGGCTGGTGATGCTGTTGAAGTTGCAAGGTTAAAAGAAAATTTTACCGTGAAATTTTTCAACTTTTCTGGCAAAGGCGCTGCCGGGGGCGCTTTTTGGCGCTGCTCTCTAAAAAAATTTTACCGTGCCCTAGCCCTGGTTGGGAGGAATAGCAAAGCCCTTGCCCCAAAATGTTGCCCTTGCCCAAATTGCACGTGACGTTAGGGCTGCATTAAAATTTTAGAATTTTAAAGTTAGGGCTTAAGATGTTTCAAAAACGGTAACTAAAACAACAAGACTGCTATTAACCTGTTTGAGAAGGCTTTGTAATAAATAACATAAGCAAAACAAGAGACAAACTCTGGTTTTTGTTCAGTCTGCAATTATGTCAGCAAATGCATATTTATTACTCAGCCTATTAACTCAGATTACTAATTTCTCAACTGAAGGGGAAAATTTTTCGCTGGTTCCCGAGCACGCTTAGCTAAGCACCCGGCAGAACTCACATTTTTTTTCTTTCCCTTGGTCTTTTTCGTTGAACTTTTCCTACTCCATCGACTTTTTCTCGACCTGAACCGACGACAAAAGACGACGAACAGAACAACTCTGTAGCAATGACCCGTTACGCCGCCACCCCCGTTAACCCCGCCAAGTCCGCCTCTGCCCGTGGCTCTTACTTGCGTGTTTCTTACAAGAACACCCACGAGACCGCCCAGGCTGTTTCCGGCTGGAACGTCGACAAGGCCCTCACCTACCTCGAGGCCGTCACTGACCACAAGCGTGCCATCCCCTTCCGCAAGTACGCTGGCTCCATTGGCCGCACCGGCCAGGGCAAGGAGTTTGGCGTGACCAAGGCCAGATGGCCCGTCAAGTCCGTCAAGTTTGTCTCTGACTTGCTCAAGAACGCCAAGGCCAACGCTGACGCCAAGGGCCTCAACACCGAGTCCCTCATCATCTCTCACATCCAGGTCAACCAGGCCCCCAAGCAGCGCCGCAGAACCTACCGTGCCCACGGTCGCATCAACGCCTACCAGTCCAGCCCCTCCCACATTGAGATCCACCTCACTGAGGCTGACGAGGAGATTGAGAAGGCCCCCGAGACCAAGGTTGTCAGACTTTCTTCCCGCCAGAAGGCTAGACAGCTCGCCCAGAAGCGCATTGCTGCCTCCGCTTAAACAACACAACACAACCCCCAAAATTAAAACGTTCACCAAGTGATTTTCGACTTTTCAAAAACCTCAAAAACCCCCGAAATGAACCTCCCCGTTAAGTGTCTTGCTCAGTGCTTATAGTGTGTGCCCTCCTGTCTATTTAAATTCCCTCCCCGTCCCTCCAAAAGAAAAAAAAATATTTGAAAAAAACAAACAAACCGTTCCACGTATGGATTAATATAATGAAGTTTTGGTCAATTCCAAAGCCTAGAACCGTAGCCGACATCAGTAAATCAAATAATATATTCATGAAAACATTAGAAAAGCTAGATAAACTAGTTACTAGATACCCACTGGGGCGTCTGCGGCGACGCCTTCTGCAAGGTCTGGAATGACATCCTCCACGCCATGCACAACGTACTCGGTGCTTGCCGCTCCCGCCGCTGCCGGCACCGCGCCACCAATACCCACGCCGACGCCGCTCGCGCCCGCCATGTGCTCGGGCCCGGGCACCAGCGAGCTCGTGCCCGCAATGAGCACGACCGTGACGAGCAGGTGCAGCCCCACGCAGTAGACCAAAAACAGGTTCCGGCTGAGCCGGTTCACGAGGATGAACCGCGTGAAGCTGTAGACGATGCGCTCAAAGGGGCCCATTTTGCTGTAAGCGCGCTGCGACTCGAGGCCCTTGAACTGCTGGAAGGGGGACAGGCCGGCCTCGTAGACGTTCTTGTACCGGTCTTCTGTGTCATTGCCACTACCTCCAATGCCGCGGAATGCTGTGTTGGTTCCCGAGTTGGCGCCGCCACGGTACGATGAGGCGTAGCGCGCCTTTTCGTAGAGCTCGACGTTGTCGTTCTTGACGGCCTCGATTTCCTTGCGGAGGCCGTTGATGGTGGCCCAGTTCTTGCGCAGCTCCTCCTCGAGCTCCGTGTTGCGCGCCTTGAAGCGGTCGCGCTGCTGCGTGATGATGGGCAGGATGCTGGTGTCGGCAGAGGGGACCGACAGTGCAGAGGGCGACTGCTGGCCGCTGCTGCCGGAGTCGCCGCCGAGGATGGATGCCGTGGGGGAGATGCGGCCAGAGCGCACGGTGCCCGGGCGGTGGTGGTTCCAGCCGCTGACGACCGACATGGCCGCGTGGTTGCTGCCGCGCAAGCTGGAGCTGTGGTTGGACTTGAGCAAGTCCTCTTCGAGCTTGTGGTTGAGATGCAATGCCTTTTCGAGCTCGGCGGTCTTGGTGTGCACTTGTTTTTGCAGAGTGGCAACCTCTTCCGTGAGCTTGTTGTTGCTGATTCTTAGCAGTGTCATGTCGTTGCTGAGCTTCTTGTTGCGAGCAAGCATGAGCTTTTCCAGAGATTCTGTATTGCTTTCAATGTTTTTCGATTCCTCATGTTCTTCCTCGTCGTCATCGTCATCCTCGTCGTCATCATTGTCATTGTAAGCAAATTCCACTGCCTTGAGAATTTCGAGCTCCTTTTTGATTTCCGTGTAGTCTTGCATTTTGTTCAATTTCGTCTTGAGTGCCTCTGCATCAGCAGCCTTGCGAGCCAGGTCCCGTTGCAGGGCCTCCAACTCGGTTTGCGTTGATTTCTTGGCTTGGCTCGCTGAAGTCCGCACAGAGTCGAGCTGGGCAGCAAGCATGACGTTTTCTTGTTGCAAGTCGCTAATCTGGCCCTCGAGCTTTTCGACGACGGCAGTTTCTTGGCTACCACTCTTGGCGGCCTCGAGCTCAGTGCGCAGTTCCACGTTGCGCTTTTCTACTTCGAGGGTGCGGCGGTTGGCACGCTCCAAGTCACTGGCCACAAGCTCGAGTTCAGCGATACGGCCGGCAGCTTGTGCAGCGGAAGCATCGCCAATTGAACCGGCCAATTGATCACCACTTTGAGCAGAGAGTCGAGCCTGCATGACTTCATTGTTTGCCCTCAAATCCTTGACTTGGTTTCTTGCGTCCTGGACCTGCTTGCTGAGCTCTGCTTCCTTCATGGCCCAGTGTCGTTCCTTTTCGTCAATAATGGCCTTCATTTCGGCCTCCTTGGCGCTCACTTTGGCCTTGCTGGTCTCGATAGCCTTGAGCTCGGTCTGCATGAGTTTTTGCTTAATGTTTTCGTAATCGGCGTAGCGAGCGAGTTTGTTTACTAGCGCCGCATTCTCGTCGGCAAGTTTTGAGACTTCGCTGGCCGCCGATACACTGTCTACGCTGGCCTCCAGCAAAGGCATTGGGTCGGGAGCCTCTGCCAACAGTTTGTAGACGTTCATGAAACTCGTTTCGGCGTACTTGCTTCGATTCGTCAGGTTGTCAATCTCCGTTTGGTACAGTTTCAACAAACCCTTGATCTCGCCCAGTTTGGTCTCATCGTCGACTTTTCGAAACGCCTTTGTCCGCGTGGCGAGCTCTTTACGGGTGAGCACCGACGCTTTCTGGTTTTCTAAAATCTCGACGCCCGTGTCGTCCATGCCGCGCTGCAGGTTCGACAGCCCGATCTCGGACCAGGCCTTGATGGCCTGCTCAAACGGCGTGACAGGGACGGCTGAGGCCGAGGCAACAACCGGAGCAGGGGTAGTTGCGCGCGCGGCCTCTGGCACTGGAGTCGACGCCTTTGGCACAGAAGGTACGCCTTCTTCGCTGGGTCTGGGGGATTCGGAAGCCATTGCGGGTTGCCGTTGTATGGATTGAGCTCTGGCCAAGGTGGAAGAAGGCAACGTAGACGCTTAGCCAAACATTGCTGAGTAATAATGAGTACTATTGATTAGTAATACAATGGACAATGCTTATAAATATCACTACAGCCAAACCTGGAACTCGCAAATATAAAGCTATTGACTTTGCAATTGCAATTAATTTTGAAGAGAAATAATTGAGTTTTTTTCATTTGAGTTTCGGTTATTTCTGTACAAAGAAAGTCGTTGTCAACGGGGTGCTGAACTACTGGCATGGCTGTTTTTTTTGATACTTGTGATTTACCCCGTAAAATGACCAAATAGGAACAACTAGGAAATTTTTATTTGATCAAGTCATCATGGCGGCAAGTTTGAATTACGGAGAAACAAATTGGAGTACTGGTTGGCCAGGCACCAACGTTCCAGAAACGCCGAAATGAATCTCCTGAACGGAATACTTAGTCGAACTGATCTGCTTTTGAGGGCGAAATGAACTCCATTCTAGCGATCTTGGTCACCTAGTGCTTTGGGCTGGCATGAAGCATGAAGCAAAAGCGCAAGCGCCCTCTTTTTTTCTATTTTTATCATAGGCAGCAGAGCACCAAATCGCTTGAATTTCCGAGTTATCATACCTGGGGATCGATGCGCGCGCCTGGCGCCAGCGTTTTGTCTGCCTGGTCGTTTGGCCCAGATCCCAGATCGACTTTTGTTGGTCGCCCACGGGCCTTGTACCTCCATTGATGTAACTCAGCACAGGCGCCAACTAACTGGCAACAAGCCGCCCGGACCTCGGAATTGGATCTCGCGGGCTTGTCCATCAGCATGATGGGGCGCACGCAAATCTAGGAACACGACTGCTGGGCTTGTCTATCCTGGCAAGGGTGGGCCATAAAAAAAAACAAGTTGACTAGAAGTGGACAAGAAACCGTTAAGGGGCAAGGGGCCCAAGTTCCATCAGGGGCTAGTATTGTGTTTCTTTTTTGTAATATCGCGAGGCTTTGCTGCCGCTGTCAAACGCAGAGCGCTTATGATTTAAAGTCTCTTTGGACACAATCATCATGCCACAAGCGTCAAAATGTTTAAACCTCGGAATAACTGGCGGTGAATTCACATGGAGGAGCAAGCAAGCTCGGCCTGCCTGAGCGTTGACAATTTTTTTTCTTTCCTTTTATTTTGGATTCTATAGGCCAGTGACATCACGACGAGAACAAGGCAGGGATCTCTGGCGGCGTGCATTCGCCATAGTTTGCCTTGTCCAGTAACTTGGCCACATTTTGCAGTTTTTTTCATTTTTTTTTTTTTAAAAAAAAAGAAGGAATGAAATGGACAACACAAATGCAAATTTTTTTTCTCTTGTCCCTTGAGTGCGCTTGCCCCGTGCTTGAAACTGTTTGACCGGCTTTTGTAAGCTTGTTGAGAGTAGCTGTCAATTGCCTTTTTTCTTCTTCAAATAATCATCGATTACTAACTGAGTGAAGCAAACTGGTTTTACAAGTTGCTGGGTATTCGGGAATACGCTCCAAGCAACAGGGAGCCAAGTTGAGCTGTCAAGGCCCAAACACGCACCCAAACGCACATGCAATGCACTGACCCTCTTGAAATATTTTTTTTTTTTGTTTTTATTTCAAAAAAAGGACGCTTGGTTCCCCCTGTTTCCATTTCCTTCACAATAAGAGCCCCCCAGGCAAGGGCGACGCAGGCTTGTTGGGCTGATCGTCGGTCGGCTGTCAACTGCGGTTTGCAGCAAAACAATCAATGCAAGCGCGACCACCTTTGCCAAATTAAAAAAACCAGGGCGAACTAGAGCGAAAAGCGGAAACGCCCGCCTTGGGCCCAGCGCGGTGGTACCAGCTCGCGACACCCGATCCAATACGAACTGGAAACTAGATAGCGGAGGGATAGAAGGACGCCAGTGCCAGTAAGAAAACAGCGGTATGAATAACACCACAAGTGAGTAGCTAAGCAGGTGCCTGGGTATCATTGTTGCAACTACTGGAGTCTGGAGTACAGTACTGGCAGTCTGACAATTGGCCAGGCACAAGGCACAGCCCAGCAAGCCCGACCGCACCCAGCCCCGGTAGAGTACAAGCGCCAGCTACCAGCACTTCGTAGTCTACTACTAGCTACTTGGCTAACGCAGCGCACCTGTTACCAGCAGGCAGGGTTTGGTGCGTGCAGAAAAGGAGGTGCGGTTGCCTGGGTCGGTGCGCTGGTCTCCCCCGGCGGAACCCGCCTTGCTGGACTGGAAGTTGCTGAACTTGAATATAGGGGCCCTGGTTTGCGAGCATACTTAGCAAGGGCCAGTTGCAACCACTCCACACAACAAGCGTACCAGTCTGCTAGCCAGTGCCTACGACTGGCCATTGCCGGACAAGTTCAATCCGTCAATGGAAACTAGTAGTAACTGGCATTTGCCATGATATCCTCCTGCTCAGAGCAGAGCTCACCAGTCCTCGCCGTATAGGTATTATCATGGGAGGATAGTATAATCGCTGACCTAAGCACTCGTTGTTTACGCTTTACGGTACCTGGGGCCAGGCCTTGTCCCCGCCTCGGTCAAAGGAGAATCTTGCGAGATTGATGGCCCTGAGATGATTGTCCAGATGCTCAAGATGATGGCCCGAGGTTCCAAGATTTCAAGACCATTCCTTAGATTCGCTCCTGGGATCGTTGACTGGCGCGATGCCTACTTAACAAGAGCCCAGCACACCCCGTGGCTTGACTTGGGCAAAGCCCTGCTTGTCTCACAAGGCGCGCAAAGGGCCAAGGCAAAGGGCGCTCGCTCGCGTTGAGCTCCAACCCTTTTTCTTTTCGTGGATACGCAGAATACGCAGGATACACAGGGCGACGGATTGAGTTTGGCTGCGTCTGAGACGTGGCCAGACCACCTGGTCTTGAACGGAACTCAGTCAGAACCAGAACAGAGCCAGAACAGAGCCATAGCCAGATCCAGAAGTCCAGAGAGCTGCCTGACTGCCATTGAAGTCTTGTCCAGTCTTACTTGTATTGCTTCAGTCCTTCTCCAGTCTCTTCACAGTCCTCGCTGTATCCAGACTTTTGTTTGTATCCAGACTTTGTAGACTTTTGTACTGGCAGCCTTGTTGGGCTGCCTGCATGGAACAAAACGGCGGCATTGCCACAAACGGCAGCGTCTACGCAGATCCGCCGTGGGCAACTTGCAGCCCAGCACGCGTCGATTCTTTCGCGTGCATGATTTCCTGCAGCGGCCATGCGCGGTGCGTTTCTTCTTTGCTTTTTGCGCCGTGTTTTTTTTAGCCGACCGCCAATCGGCGTCTGCATGAAAATGATAATTGCTTTTGGCCAGGCATGTGCCGGTGCACAGCCAGTCGTTGCTTTTTCCTCGGCAAATGACGAACGCAAACGCAAATGCTCCAAAGTTGACAAAATGTATAAATACTCGCCCAGGCCCGACCTTTGCGCAGACCTTCTCGCTAGAGCTCTAAAATATCTAAATCTCCTTTAGTTCCCGCGCTAGCCCGGTGCCGCCCATGGTCAGAGCTGCTCATTCCACCCAGCATTACCCGTAACTCTGTTTCCATACCCGTTGCATCAAACCAACCACTTTCGCCATGGACTTGCATTCAATCCTCAACTCTGAGCCAGGCACCAAACCTGCCCAACCTGCCGCTCACCAGGACCAGCCCATCTCTCCATCGTCGCATCCCTCGCCGGCCGGCCAGCCTACCTCGCCGCTCCAGCAGCCCACCCGTACACACACTCCCACATACCCGCACACACAGGCCCTGCCTCCAATCCAGCTGCCGTCGCCCCCAAACTACTCGGTGCGCCAGTCGCCGCTGCCTCCGTTCCCACTGCACAACACACACCAACCACCACCACCCCCGCCGCCACCGCAAGCGCACCCTTACTACTCGGTAATGGTCATGGACCAGGCGCATGCTCCTCCCCCTCCTCCACCACCACCGCAATTTGCACAGTCCATCCCACTCCACCCCCATCATCACCACGGCTTTCCCTATAATGAGCCCCGATCCTACCCCCACATGCAGCCGTTGCCGCTCGTCCAGGACGTGAGCGAAGAGACCCAGAAACGTTTCGTGTGCCAAAGCTGCCCCAAGCGCTTCTCGCGGCGGTCCGACCTCGTCCGCCACGAGCGCATCCACACGGGCACCCGTCCCAACGTCTGCGGCGTGTGCAACAAGCAGTTCATCCAGCGGTCGGCCCTCACCGTGCACATGCGCGTGCACACGGGCGAAAAGCCGCACAAGTGCGATATCTGCGACAAGGCGTTCAGCGACTCGTCGTCCCTAGCGAGACACCGCCGCGTGCACACGGGCAAGCGGCCCTATGTCTGCGAGCACCCGGGATGCTCCAAGACGTTTACGCGCCGCACAACGCTCACGAGGCACGCGGCCTGCCACCAGGCACCGCAGTCGCAGTCGCAGTCGCCATCGCAGGAGCCCGCTGCCCCGTACGTTTCTCAGCAGCGCGAACTGCCTGCCGCCACGTCCATCCCGCTCATGTCCTAAACCTACATAACCTGTCCATACCTTCTGTCCATACCTTGTGTCCATATCATGAACCATTTGCTATTTATTTTCCAAAGCCTTTTTGTCTCGCATTTGTAGATTGTGATCACGTGCGCTTGAACCCCTGAATTTGCACCGTTGCCAGGACAACTCCCTCTTTCTCTTTTGGGAAACTGCCCCTGCCCTGGAATTGTACGGGCACTTTGTAACGAGACGGGCCTGGCGTTTTGGTTTTGGGCGCGTTTTGGGCCTTTTTGCCAACTTTCCACGTTTCCCTTCTCCTTTTCCCTCCCCTGCCTCCCCTTCAAGCACCTTCACCAGCACACTGCACCGGCAATTCCTCCAACAATGACTTCAGTTGACGGTGAGTAGAATTACATACACACAGACTAGCGTCTCAGCTTGCTAACACCCTTTAGTTGCCATCGAGGGCTCCACCATGGCCTCCATTAGCATTGATCCCTCCACAAACATGGAGCCAACCATGCCTCTGAGCCCAGAGTCGCACCCCAGCCAGCAGAACGCCCAGCAGCAGCAGCAGTTCCAGGAAGCAAACATTGTGCGCCGCAAGCTCACCGGATACGTGGGCTTTGCCAACCTGCCCAACCAGTGGCACCGCAAGTCCATCAAGAAGGGCTTCAACCTCAACATTATGGTTGTTGGAGAGAGCGGTTTGGGCAAGTCCACCTTGATCTCCACCCTCTTCAACATGCCCCTCTACCCGGCCAAGGGCCCCCGCGACCCGGCCCACGAGCTGCCCAAGACCATCAACGTGCAGCAGGTGACGGCAGACATTGAGGAGAACGGCGTCAGACTGCACTTGACCGTCATTGATACCCCGGGTTTCGGTGACTATGTCAACAACAATGAGAGCTGGAAGCCCATCATCGACAACATTGACGAGCGCTTTGACTCGTATCTCGAGATTGAAAACAAAATCAACCGCACCCAAATCGTGGACAACCGGGTTCACGCCTGTCTCTATTTCATCCAGCCCACGGGCCACTCGCTCAAGGCTCTCGACGTCACCGTCATGAAGAAGCTACACAAGAAGGTCAACCTTATCCCCGTCATTGCCAAGTCAGACACCTTGACCGAGGAGGAGGTGCAAGCCTTTAAGCAGAGCATCATGACCGACATTGCCAACCAGCAGATTGAAATCTTTGAGCCCCCCAAGTACGACAATGACGACGAGGAGACTGTTGCCGAGAACACAGAGCTCATGATGAACGTGCCGTTTGCCATTGTGGGAAGTCAGGAGGGCATCACCACCGACGACGGCCGTGTCGTCCGTGGCCGTGCCTACCCATGGGGTGTCATTGAGGTCGAGAACGAGGAGCACTGCGACTTTGTCAAGCTCAGACAGCTTCTCATCCGCTCCCACTTGGAGGAGCTCCGCGAAAAGACCTCCAACATTCTTTACGAGAACTACCGCACCGAGAAGCTCTCGGCCATGGGCATCCAGCAGGACCACAGCGTGTTCCGCGAGGTCCACCCCTCTATGCGCCAAGAGGAGGAGCGCGCTTTGCACGAGGCCCGTCTTGCCAAGATGGAAAGCGACATGAAGTCTGTCTTCCAGCAAAAGGTAAGCGAGAAGGAGCAAAAGCTCAAAAAGTCCGAGGCTGAGCTGTTTGCGCGCCACCGCGAGATGAAGGAGACGCTGGAGAAGCAGCGACTAGATTTGGAGGAGAAGAAGAGCCGGCTTGAGGCCGGCCGCGTGGTCGAGGAAAAGAAGCCACGCAAGGGCTTTTCCCTCCGTTAAACGGTGAAACGAAAAAAAAGAAAAAAAAAAAGAAAAAGAATAATTAATGTGTGTGTGTCTGTGTTGTCCCTTTCCTCCTGGCAAGTCAAGTATTTTTTTAAGTAATGAATTCAAGAAAGTAATCAGTTTTATAAGTGTCAAGGACCATCATGATGCAAGGAGCCAGGGTACCTGCCACCGAGTCCATCAATGGGCCTGAGCGACTAACGAGCTTTGGCCGAGCAAGGACCATCGTCAGCCATCATCAGGCCATCCCGATGGTCAATACATAGATGAATTTTTTTGGAGGGCTCGACATCGCATCTGGACACATGGATCAGGCCCGCTGATCGCTTGTTTGTTGGTAAGTTGGTTGCTGAGTTGGTGCTGAGGACACATGCGCGTTTCCAAGGTTGGAATTGACTATTTTTTTTTTTTTTTTTTTTTTTTTTTGAATAGAGATTGTGCAAATGTCTGTTTCTCGATTTGTGAATGATATGCTCTGTTTGTTTTGCCGGTTATGGTCAAGCCATTGGTGTTGGGTTGTTGGCATGATTGGTGATAACGGGGCTTGTTTTCTGGGAAGTTTTGAATGGCTTTATGCAGTGCGGACCGGATTTGGCAATCTTGATTCTTGGGAATAAGGGAAAAAGGAAAGGGACTTGGACTTTTTGTCAGTGCAAGGATGGCCGTAATGGGGTAGAATCTAAACAAGATCATTGATAATTCCAAATTGCAGCTATTTCATCCATCCATCGGATGTTGGTTGTAGCTGGCTAGCTGAGTGATTAGCTGATGGTTGGTTGGCGTGGAGAAGTGCAAGGGGCCTCTACACTGATTCCCATTGATGTCGCCTCAACAAGCTCGAAACCAACCAAGTACCAGTCAACTATGACAAGCGAAAAAAGACATTACAAGGAGAAGCAAAGAACCCGCACGACCCAAAATACCAGGGGGTAATACTCCCCCTCGTTCTGTTAATTCAACTACAAAGAAAATAATAAAAATGTTGATATCGACTCGAGACTTGCTCGGGCCGACTTGCAAAAGACTTGACTTGAACCAAGTTATTTGATTCACGACTGCCTTAACTATTTTTTGTAGTTATTCGTTTACTTAGATCATGATTTATTGGTATATTATTTTCTTGACGTTTGCTTGGTGTGCTTACTGCAAGTCCTCATAGGCAACTGCACCTGCCACCAGAAGCAGTAACTTGCCGACGAGCATGCACGTAATGGTTTGCAATTTTTGTTGATATAGGTAAGTTCTAAGTAATAGAATAGACTGGGGAACGCCACTTGAACACCTTGACACACAATCGAACTACCGGGTTTGCTTTGTCCTCTTTTGTCCCAGGCTTTGACTTGTTTAGTACAAGAACAGCTAAAGTAGATAGGCAGGCTCGTGTCAGATGCGGGCTTGTGGCGACTTTGAGAACTCAAGCCTTTGACAGATTTTGATCTCAAAGGCCTATCGATGCTGGGCGGACTTTCCGATCAAGCAAATCGATTTGACCAAGATGATTGTCCTAGCTACCTTATTGTTTCACGAACGATACAAACAGCGCTATCCTAGAAAATTGGTGATGCCGCTCACGTAAAACTATTTACTGTTTTATTTATTTTATTTGTATTCTTTGATTGGTACGCGATTGATGTTCTTGCCGAGCACATGTACAACCCGGTCAAAGGCCCGATCTAGTCACTTGCTTACCTCCATCTCTCCAAATGAACCAGGCTCAGTTTGTATTTTCAAGGCTTTAAATCTTTGCTTTATTAATACATTTCTTCAGTCAATTGGTTATGGTTTCTACAGAAGTCTCAGAAGGGCAAACTGCCTTGGAACTCGACGGCTCAAGACCCACTTGCTGGTGCAATGGGAGGCGTTCGGGCTTCATACCTGTATTGGCTAGACTAGTGCCCAATACCGCAAACGCTCCGAGTGCACTGAAATACGAAATTCGGCCTCAGTGACTTGTACTTGAATGAATAGCCAAGTACAGTGTTTGGCTGTTTTTGAAGGGCGGGATTTTTTTTGTGGCCCGCCAGCCGCCGCACAAATTAAGGTTATGACTAAGCGAGGCGAACAAAAGGGCTGGTCTGTGCACTTCTGTGACGCGCTCATAAAAATACCCATCGCCTTGGCCCTACCTCGGGATCAAAAGCAAGAGAACTCTCTCGACCAAGAACCTAATGAACCGATTATCAGACACGCGTTAATAGCCCTACAAACCCTATTGCACCGAGGCGAGACAAAATGTCTTGGAAGTAAAATGATCAATATGGCTGAAAAAGACTTTTTCATTAAAGAACGCAAACCAGCACTCGAACGTGTTGTCATGAGACGGCGATGCACGGCGAGGAGGCCTCGTTTACTCGAACTTTCCAGGCATCCAAGATTTGCAAATGAATACTGGGCACAGTCCATCAATCCTTTGTCTCACCCCAAATAATACGGACAGGAGGTCTGCCCGAGGCATCCTCAGCCTGCGTCCCTCCTTCTTTAAGCTTTCTGTGCATGGAAAACAACGCCGCCCTGAACTCCATCCCCAAGAGAAATAAAACCAAGGTAACAAATATTATTTCTAGACGGCTAAAATCCATCTGAGACAAACAATGAGGTGGCCCTTTCAGCTCCTTGGTTTGGTACCCGCAACGTAACTTTTGTAGAAAACAACAGCAGCCAAACTCCGAGGGAGACCAATACAGTGGCACGCCTTGTATGGTATGATCATGGAACCAGCGTGAGGTCTCAAAAACACCCATCAAATACAACAAAAATAACCCCTAGTTTGCTCAGAAATGACGTCCAACACGCGCTTGATCGTTCTTCAAGGTTCAAGGACAAAGAACCCACAAAAACATACGTAAAGAGAGAACAAATTAAGGTTGCGGAGCCCAGTCATGACTCAAGAGAAAACGCACCTCGACAAAGTCCAGTCCAGGAGGGCCATTAATTAAACTCAACAGCCCGCCGAGAAAGCAGCAAAAAAGCGGCGGGCGCGCCTAACGGTACTGTGCCAAGTATCAATAAAGAAAAAAAAACAAGAGAGAGGTAGAAATGAGTGATCAAGGCGCCCAATGCATTGCGATCAGGTGCAGAAACTAAAATCGATTACAATTTTGACTCCATCCACAGTCGACTTTCAGAATATGAAATTTTCAACGTCGTCCAGAGAATTCTGAGACATGGTCTTTTTGAATGAGCCGCTAGCGTTGAATGTTGGATTAATGCAGCGGTTGATTACGCGTGCTCTGTTACTTGGTTGGAAGTATGTAAAATTTTCAATCATCGATCACAATTGCAATTTTAATCATCAGGGCAGACGCAGGCCCCAACAGTATGATTCCGTACTACTTTCAACTAATTTGCTTAAACCTTGGGGGCCAGGGCAATAGGAAATTAACGATATGCCTCCACCCTCTTGTTTCCATGTGAACCCGTTGAACGCCTTAATGGCCCAATTATCTCAGAAATATATTCAACTCTCAACCTTATCCCAACTGAAACGTGCTTTGATGTCTTGGATAGGCCACTTGTTAGTAAAGCGCGTCACCGTCATGATTAGCAGAAGTCAAAAGAGTAATCAAGCACATCGATCACAGTGCTTCAATGGATCAATTAGCACTTCCACACATCCGCGTTGTGTACACTGGACGACAGAAGGGAACGAGCGCACTTGCACCTCGCTAAATGCACACGTATTTGTAAACACGCCTCCAGCCACCACTCCAAGCGTTGAAAAACTTTACAATCTGGCAGATTTTTTTGGGGTAAAATCTTGGTTGCTTGGATCAATAAATTGGATTTCATGGCGCCTGTACTGCGTCTTTAAGATAATACGGATACGGGGTCCAAGAGCAAGGTGCAAGTGCGCAACGCCTTCCCCAGGATCGTGCAACAAATGAAAATTGTGTGCGACCAAGATCTAGTTAACCCACGGCTTTGGTTGCTGGAGTAGAAAATCCAAACAATCTATCAGCACTCTGTAAGTATTGCCTCGAATTACCTTGCCGTCGGGTACGCGCCTTGCTAATAATTCCCAGTTAACTAGAGCAGCCATGGATTGAAAGTAATCATCCTTCTATTGGCCTACTAAAAATAGAAGGCGTATAGCAGCAACCGTGCGCTGGAAGTTTCTGCCGTATAAAACATGCCCCTTTGAAACTCCTACAAAGGTATTCTTTGGGCGCGCACCGTCCAAGGCCTCCCTCTCTCCACCGTACTTCCATGTACATCGTGCAGTCGGCAGAATTGGATGCCGCAGGCTGGGTCTAATCCAAGATTTATGCACAGAGAAAGAACAAACAATAGAGATTCGGCCTAGATCCTATTGAATTATTTAGATTGATCGATTAATGAACATGCTGAGCTTTTTCGGCTCCGCTCTTAGAAACTTGAAGAACTGCGGCCAAAAGGCCACTCTTTGCGTATCTCCGAGGCCAACCATTTTTTCTCATACCAAGTCTAACACATGTTGAAAAACAAATAAATACATAAAAAAAAAAAAAACTGCCCACAGCATGCGAGTCTAATTAGAGTTCATGGCATTTTGGCGAAACCCACAAACCAATCAATAAATTTTTGAAAAAGCAATTGCTTTCAAAAACTCCAAAAAAAAAAACCCATTCCAACCAGATTATTTCAATTGGTTCCATGCATTTATTGACATTGCTTTTCCGCTGCGTAACCAAGGTGCGTAAACTTTAAAAAGTGTGCTTGCAAACTTTTGAATAACTGAAAAACAAGAAAAAAAAATACCAATGAGCGCGAAATACTTTTGAAGAGTACTTGAACTTGTTCAATTTCAGTTAGAGCACGGGTCTACCAGGTTATTTTCCATGATCGTGAATTCGTGAACTGTTAAAAATTGACTCTAGAAAAAATTTGAACGGTAGGAGAATCGAACCCCTGTCCTTCGCTTGGAAGGCGAAGATGATAACCACTACACTAACCGTCCAAAATTCCGAATTTTCATTTGGCAGAAATTACATAATACAAGTCTCCAGTTTCACTGTATTTTATAATTTGCAACTTCTAATTTTTGAATATACGTTTCTCTAATTTCTTTCAATTTCAATTGACTTTGAAGTAAAGCTAACTAAAACATTTTAAAGAAAGGGTCTTAGTGAGCTTAGGTTGTCACAAAAAAATAGATACAACGATCACAAGCGTATCGACCTGCAAACTCTTATTTGACAGGAAGACATTTCACACAGAGTGCAATATTGTTTCCTGAAAGATATAGCATACAAAAATTTTGGGCTCTTGTTTAAACCATTGTTTATTGCCTATTGGTTATTATCTATCTTCTAGAGTAATGTCTTCAGAAGATTTACCTACTTTTGGAGATAATGCTATAAACTTCATTGAACTTGGTGAACGTGGCTATGTTGTTAACTATGATGTTAATCTCGACACTGTATGTTTCGGACTCCTTGAACGCAAATTAGCTATTCATGAGTTTTTCGAGTACATTCACATTGCTTGTGTCTCAAAAGGAGCTACGAAAAGCTAGTACTAATGGATCTGTTATGGCTAACACCAATTAGAAATAATAATTTTATTTTAGAATCTTACAGTCATTAAGAGAATGTATCTATCAATGGCTTTAGTTGGTTGTCGTTACAATGAATAAAACAGAAAAATAACTACGTGAAGACTTTTTGCTGCTCTTGTTCTACAAAGAAAACTAGCTCGTTCCTGGAGTCCTGGACCGCTGTCCATGATTAAGATCGTTACACGGCGCTCATGAATCTCTGAGCGACCTCTTTGAAGATTAGAAACTAAGTATCAATCTTAAAATTGGACTGATCCTTAGATCAGCACTGTACCAAATCTCATTGTGCTCTTAGTTCAAGCCAACGTGCTCGATTCCCCTTGTCTGCACATCTTGGTGAGGATCAAGATTTGTGTGCACTGGAAGATGGTTGGGACCACATGTCAGTTGCAGTTCAAATCCAGAGCACCGATGACGCCCAACGGCTTTTTCAAGTGTCAGGTGATAAGCATTCTGGCAGTGCAGTGTCGAATACTAATCGTGCTTGCAGCTAGTGTAGCGACTCTGGCCATGATACAGAAATGACAGGCGTAGGGTATAGGCGCACGCTAAGATTGTTTGGCGGTGTTTGGGAGTTTGGGAAAAGGGGCCCTTTTTTGTTCCTTCTGAAACTTTTCGCACATTCTTTAAAACCGTTTCACCAGCAGAACATTCCACGCTGCATATTTTTACTTGCCAGCCGCTGCCCGCGGTAAACGAAAGCACAAAGAGGACTGGATTTTTCTTGGGCGTTTCTTCTTGCTTCCCACTTTCTCCCTCCTACGGCACACTTTGATTCCTCAGTGACACTCTAGCTGTCAGCTACGCGTCCGAAAAGAACACGACTTGTCTAGCCGTACTACACCTCGCTTCCATCGACAGCTGGCTAGCCCGTATACGACACAGCTTCAATGACGTCTCAGGCCGCCCTGAATAATGTCTCTCGCGACTCGTGCCTGGTTTCAGTTGGTAAGATTGTGAATTAAGCTTTCATCTACTTTTTGATTAACACGTTCCAGCCGTTCGTGTCAAACCTTCTTCAGCCCCAGGCTCAGCTATCGACGTGAAGGGTCCGTCAAAAATTGACTTTACCACGACCAACGAGGGCAGTGAATTTGATCTCGACATAGTCCACCCAGAAGATGCTAATCAAGCTGCAGTATGGGCCAATTTGGCCCCAACAGTGGGGAAGTTTACGGCGGGACACAATGTGACAGTCATGGCTTTTGGTGCTGCACAGACTGGCAAGTCATTCACATTAGGCACTGGCGACTATTGCTCTTCTGATACTGGCATTTTACAGCGTGCCACCCGGTCAATATTTCAGCAACTGCTTCAGCCAAGTACCCCAACCAACAGCCTTTCAAGGGCATCCAGCCTCAAAATGCCAACTTCAATCTCTTCAACTAGTCTGGCGGTGCATAAAATGAGCTCACAGATACCTAGACCGTTTGCAAGCAGCAATGCCCGAACAACTCGACCAGCCGGTGCTGGACACCAACGACACAGATCTATTGCTGGAACTTCCTCAGCTTCTTCAGCACCCCTAACTTCCGGGAACGCCCAAAAGCAGTGGTCAGTATTGGCAAGTTATTTGCAGATCAACAACGACGAACTCTGCGATTTACAGAGCAATTCGTCTCTACAAGGCCTACTTGAAATAGTGGAAGACGCCAAGGGTCAAGTGAGTGTTATTGGTCTCAAAGACACTGTAGTTGAAAACTACACACAGGTGTTGCAGTTGCTAGAAAAGTGCCATAATGCTCACACACGCCCTAATAATTGCCACCGAGTGTTCACATTAAAGCTGGTTAGACGACATACCATCAAGGAGTCAAACATCATGACTACTACGATGAGCAAGTACAACTTTGTCGACCTGGCAGCCCCCTCTGATGACAACAACAGATTAGACAATCTGACCACAATCCTCGAGCAACTGAACTTTCCACCGGAAGATCGCCTTTTCAAAACTTCGAAATTGACTCGAATTCTTCAAGACTCTATAGGCCGGCGGTGCTTTACCCACGTTGTCGCCTGTGTGTCAAAGGACAAGAAGCATGCTGTCGAGACCCTTTCCACTTTGAATACCATGCATCAGATCAAAGAGGCACAGAGTTTTGCCAACCCCCAAAGCTTGTTGGATCAGATTGACTCTCTCGAAGAAGAGTTGAGGTTGTACCGACGAGCAGAAGATACAGTCATTTTATCCTCTGCATACGACGGGAGCCATTCTTTCAGCGTGACTAGCCCGACAAATAGCGATTTCGACTCTTCGCGTGAGCTGACTGACAACACCGATTTGACGGTAGAAACGCATCGGAACCGCACAGACAGGTCTTTGAAATTCCATACAGCCGTTGAGACTGTACTCAGTGACTACGAAAAGACAATCAGCAGCCTACAAACCTCGCTCCTGGAATCTAGAAGTTTTGCCAAAGAAGCATGGATGAAGTTCGAAGACACTAACAGGGAACTTGAGATCAAAACGGCACAGCTGGAAGAATACGAGTCTAGCTATGGTGAAATTGTGGAGATGGCAGAATCATTCGAGAAGCAGCTGGATCTTTCCCGTTTTGAACAAGACAAGAAGAGCAGAGAATTGGAAGAAAGCAGAACAAGCTTTGAAGGCATTGCAAAGAAAGCCCAAGTTTTGGAGGAAGAGCTGAATGCGCTGAAACTTGAGCAAACGTCTAAGATACAGACCGATTTTGGCTCGCCGAGCAATTTACCCACTTCTCCAAACTCACAATCTGGTAATTTGTCTAGTGCTGAGAGCAGCCCCAAGAACAACCGGCTTTCCTTGAGCAGCAACCCTGAGCTCGCTTTGGAGAAGGAGCTCTATCTTCTACGCGAACAGTTCAAAAGCAGCCAACTCGAGCTGAAGGGACTGAGAGCAGCACACAAGAGCCACAGCACAGAAAGCCAATACCTCACATCCAGATATAACAGCTGCCGCCGCGAGACTGACGAGCTACGCGAAGAGAACAAAGCCTTGAAAGAACAACTGGAAGCTCTCAAGTCCTGCGCTACTAATGTATAATTTTGCCTCACCTTGCATTCTATTTAATTTGTATTCCTTGTCACTGAACACTCATATTTATTTATCAGAGCTTTGATCCAAACCCATGACGAGCGTAAAGTGTGGCGATTCTTGTATTACATGGACCTTGTTGCGGTTCTTGAACAA
>JAJMHN010000218.1:0-18997 GCA_030566025.1 Geotrichum cucujoidarum
CGCAAGAAATGAAAAGCGCTTACCAAAGCATCTTCAAATGAAAACTGGGCAAAGAGCCCGCAACCCGAGCGCTTATTCTTGCTCAAAGAACGGCTCAAAGTATGGAAGTTTTGTAGCTACGAGGGGCCTGGTCAGACCTTGCTTTGGTGCCTGTCGTTGGCGCTTTTTATCTAGATTCTAGATTGAGGTTTGAGGTTTTGACAGGCCCCACTCTGGCCCGCTCCAAGGCTCGACTCTAATTTGTCATTGTGTCTTGATCTCTCCACTGTTTAGAGTTCGTCACTTTTCAATGAGACACAAATGCCGAATTGAAAAATTAAATTGCAACCAACAAAACAAAAATATCGCACTAAAATAAACTGGCTAGTGCCAGAACAAAGTCGCCACATGAGCCGCGCACGGAAATATCTGCTTGCCAGAAGAGGAAACGGCACAGCCTGGAAAAGGAATGGGCCGGGAAGTGATAGTCTCGTCCGCCTGCTGAATCTGGGCTTTGGACCGGGGGTGATGGTGGTGGTGGTGGTGGTGGTGGTATTTTGTGGGCAGTTGCTGCTCTGGTGACTTGGACCATTTCCCAGAGCGGGTTGGTCCTGCCTGCAAGTTGTCTGGCTAAATCAGCTGGTTTTTGTGGGGGGAATTAACCAAGTCAGACCAGCCAAGACAGCCTCGAGCTCGTATTGAACAAAAAAACATGGGGGAATTAGCCTGAACTGTCGCTCCCTAAACTTGTTTTGGAAAAATAGACGAACAGACCCAGTAACTCGGTTGCAACTTACACGTAAAGGCGGCTTGTGTTGCCAAATGTTCACTAGCTCTCCATGATCCAATGCCTGTTATATTGCTCAGCAAAAACACGTTGGTATTTATTCGCAGTATCCAGTAGAGACCCCTCCCCTTTTCCTGTCTCCTCTGTTTCGTTTTGTTTGGTTTTCATCAGCAAGGCAAGGCGGCGGGGGAGAGGATGATGATGATGATGATTGTTATGTAGTATGTACTACCATGTACCGTCATGTATCGCCGGCAGCATTGTGACGGTGCGTTTTCAGACTTTGCATGCGACGATACCGACCAGGACAGGACTACAATCATCAATCGCCATCATCATAATCAGGGGCTAGCTAGTTCAAAAGAGAGTTGCAGCGTGGGTTTGGCAGTGGGATATTTTAATATTATGCACACACCATGTTGGATGATCAGCCCTCCACCTGCATCATCATGATGAGTTTTCCCAGTTACCAACTCGAGCGGACGGTCAAGCCCGTCATTGCTCTTCGGGTCCGCTACTTAGCACCGTATTTTTTTTTTTTTTCTGACAGTGCACGAGCCCGAGTGTAGCAGTTGGTTTGTCGGGCATCCACCCTTCCCAAGGGCCAAAGTGACGCTGTTTTTTTGATGATCAGCTTTTTTGCAAAGGAACCAAAGCTAGAGGAAAACGCACGCCGACAAATCAAGGCACGCCATGTACTTTTTGGGCGGTCACTAAAATAGTTCTAGTCCATTAACAAGAAGATCATGATATAGCATTCAAAGCAGTGTTTGTGATGCTACTTCCGTTAAGACGACAGCATCAACTACAAATTAATCAAACTGTAAAACTAACGGGGCTAGCCAGACACGAGTCCATACCTGTGGTCCAGCGATATGTTGAAAATCTGAATGGAGGCGATCCCGAATCACCATCACCATCAATCACCACCCACCCACTCAACCCCCCGGACGCCAGTCTGATGGCCCTGTCCAGCTTGTTGGGAGGGAGAGGGGGGGGAGGGACGGGGGATCACGGCAAACGTCATGAGGTACGATTCGCCGCTCACCTCCAACTACCCGCGCTTTCAGGAGCCCATCTTTTCCGTCCAAGTGATCTTCTGTTTCATTGCTTGCGCAAGGACTCCCTTCAAAATCAATCAGCATCGTTACCCAAGCCGATCAACCTTTTTTTTTTTTTTTTTTGCAAACCAAAACCTTCTAGTGACTTTTTCAAAACACGCCCGGTCGGTTAATCCTTCTAGGGTTTCCGGAGCTTCTTGCTCACGGGTCGTACATCGAATACAAGCTAAAAAGAAAAAAATCAACAAATCGACAAAAAGTTTTTGAACGGCTGGCTCTTGGGTAGTTGGCGGTTGGTGATTGAAGACTCAGTTTTAGGTCATGGCTACCGAGATCAACATTGGACGGTGTTGGTGCCAGTAGTTTACAAGAAAATCAATTCGTCTAACTAGTGACTAGTTAACCAACTTTTGGTCCAATAGGCGGGAATGGGGCTGTCAAAAGTCGACAAGGTTTCTCGCGTATTAACCTTGAAAAATGCGCTTCAAAGCGGGACGCTTACTGGAAACTTGCAGTTCTGTAGCTTTTTCCCTCCAATGTATAGGCCGCTGCTATTTGTGCGTCCCAGCGTGACAGTTTTCGTTATCAGAAGAAAACTTCCCTGCCACGAAAATCAAGAAAGGAGGAAACCAACTGAGGCAAAGCTGGCAGCAGCTCACAATCAAAGCAGCTCTGCACTTTGAAATGAATGGGAAATGCGAAAGGCCAAACTCAATTGTTTCAGCAAACGCGTTGGTCTAAATGGGATGGAAAGAATATATTGATATTAGGTTCTCAAGACTAGCCCAAGCATCCAAGAGTGACGTGACGAAAGGCAAGCAACGCAAGTAGAATGCGTGTGACTCTGGAGAAGCACCTTCTTGGGAACTTGGTTCCAGCTAGACTTTGCCTACTTTGATACTGTGCAAGGCAAATCCAGTGTCCCAATTGCTGGCTCAATGTCGACAAAAGAGACTTTGTTGATCCCCTAAAGCAACAGCAAGCTCTTTAGCTGCGAGGGGCCGCTTCTAATATTGTGTACCAAGCCCGTAGCATATCAAGCAGGCAAGCATATCTTTTCGCATTATAGTCTAGTTGCTTGGTGAGTGTACGTTATTGTGAGGTCTTGCGCACAAATGAGATGGCGCGTTCAGAAATAAGAAACTTGGACCGCCGAGAGCGAGCGAGTGAAACTTGAGCCGACCCAGAACGGGCTTGCTTGACCGCTCCAGTGCTTACGGCTGCGCCCCCTCCCTCGTGCAAAGTGGGTCTGGCTACCTGCAACAGCGGGCAGGCGCGCCAACACTGTGCACACAACGACTTGTGAGCTCCATGTTTCAATATTGAAAACAATCATTCAGCGAGGTATTGAATATGGCTTGACAGACTAGTGACCTTTTTGACAGCCATGATGAGCGCTGCAAAAGCGACGCAGGTGCAGGGCCAAAGCAACGTGCATTTCTGGTCCCATGCATCATCAATCATTTATCTAGTGTGTGTGCGTGCGTGTTCATTTAATATTGATGTAGTTACGTGATTATCAATTTAATACAAGAGACATTCTTTTTCTAGTTAACGAAGCTGGTTATCACAAAGCTCGCTCGCTTGCCACCTTTTCCTCGGTATGGCAAGTGTGTTTGTGCCGAATGGCCATGATACCAGCGTCTGGCAGGTGAAAGGAGCTCCACGCTATGCAAAGACACTTGCTGTGATGCGTCAAGGTTGTTGATGATAGATAGCACGGGTATTGAACAGATTGTGCAAATTACGCGTTCTCTCTTTTTTTTTTAACAATAAATTGAAAGGTAGCTCGAGGTCCCGTCTTCCGCGCTCTAGCCCAAAAGGCCAACCGAACACTTCGACGTCGTTACCATCAATCAACCGGCAGTCGTAATGAGACCAAGTGCACCGCTCGCTGGCTTTGGATGCTGGGGTCCGGCTAAGCTCGGGCAGTTTGGCTCTTTTGGTTCTTCCGCCAGGCCGTCTTGTTAATCTAGGCAGCGCAATCTGAAAGCGGAAAGCGGATACGACGGGTTTGGGCCATTCGTTTGAACTACTACAGCTAACTAACTAACTACTCAAGTTTTCTGCTTGGCCATGATGTACATTGCCTACACGTTCACATTGAGCTGCTGTCCGCGCAATAGCCCGGTGCTATCGATCATAGGCAATTTGTTGCGTGCTGTGGGTGGTATCAGTGATTTTGATCACGAACGAGAAACACAAAAAAAAATGGACGTGCAGGTCATAAATAGACCCGCGCTATACCCCTCCTCTCCTTCCCGAAATGACGCTCGCGCATTTTTGTCCGCTGCCTTTTTTAATTAAATCACGATTAAAAGTCATCAGAGCTACGCGACGATTAATTCCAAGGCCGCGACTTGAGGAAAGATTAGGATTTGGAAATAAATAAATTAAGTCAATTTATAAGATAAATAAATAGCAGCGGTAAACAAATATAAAGAGAGAAAGAGAAAAAAAAAACAAAAAAAATGTACAAACAAAAAGGCATCAAATAACTGTCATCCCGAGTTCATCTATCATCAAAAATTAAGGAAAATAAAAAAAAAAAAAGAAGAGAATAAAACCTGAGTTTAGTCCTTCTTCTTCTTCTTTTGGGGGCAGAACTTGTAGTCGGGATGCAGCACGCGATGCAGTTCCTTCTCCTTGCCGGCGAAGCGAGCAAACTGGTCCTTGACCTCCTTGCTCTCGGTTTGCCACATGAGTCCAATGATTTGCGAAATGTTCTGGTGGTTGAGCTTGAGCTGGCTGTGGATGGCGTAGGCCATGGCCGACTGCGTTTGCGACTTGCGGTAGAGCATGAACGAGTTGAGCGGGCGCTTGACGTAGTCAGGACGGGCCTTGCGCTGGCCCTTGCCGCCCTTCTTGCCGCCCTGCATGCTGCTGCGGTAGCTGTCCATGGCGTCGTAGCCGCCGTTCATGGTGATCTTGATGTAGATGTCGTCGCCACACATTTGGCTCTGGTCGACACCGCCCACGGTTTGCACGTAGTGGCGGCGGCCGGTGGGGGTGTAGAGAGTCAAGACAGCCTCGACGGTTTGCGGGTTGATGCCCTTCTCCTCGGCCAGGCTCTTGATGTGCTCAATGCGCTCCGGCAGCATCTTGGTCAGCTTGACCATGTGCGTTTGGGCCATCTCCTCTACGCTCTGGCGGCGCATCTGCATGGCAATGGTGGCGGCGTTGTTGACGGGCGAGATGAGCAGGCTTGGCGACGGAGGAGGGGAGTACTTGAGAAAGGTGGAGTTGTCAATCATTGTTGGGTGTGGCAGGGCTTGTTGGTGGATGAACTGGCGGGGGTAGTTGGGGTCTGGCAGGTAGTGCTGCTGGGTGATGGCGGGCGCGGCCTGGTACATGGTCTGGGGGGAGGAGTGTGCTGGGGTGTAGTGCTTGTTGTATGAGAAGGACGACTCAACGTCGGACTCGGGGCTCATGACAAAGCCGGCGGCCTCTTGCACGTAAGGGATCTCTTGTGCGTGAGGGGCAGGGGCGGGAGCAGCAGCAGCCTGCTCGGGGCGTTGGCTCACGGACCAGCCGTAGTAACCAGGGTTGCTTGAGGAGAGAGGAGGAGTGACCATGGGGATGCCAGCCGAGCTGTAGAGTTGGTCGGCAGGGGGCAGGGTGACAGTCTGGGCGACCGGAGAGCCGCCAAAGTGCACCGAGCCGGGGTGGCTCTGGAGGTTGTTCCACATTGCCATGTCCGTGCTGTTGTTGCTGTGTTGGAGGTGTAGGCTGGGCGCCTGGGCCGGTTGTTCTCTGTAGACCATGGTCTGGCTAGAGGGCCACTGTGCCGCTGGCTGCCCGTAGTAGGGCACTGCCATGTATTCAGAGTCAATGGTAGTCATGATATGAGGTAGTGGAGATGGAAGGCAGAGAGGAAACTAAGATGCTGGGAAAGAACGATGATGGAACAAGAATAGAAAGGAACAAAAGGGAAGAAACGTCCAAGTTTATATACTGATGGGGTCTCTGGAGGAGGAGCGAGGGAAAAACCTAAAAGCTACCCGCGCGGAAAAAAAGCAACGACACGCTTGTGAGGGCGGAAAAGCGCTGCGGAAAGGCCCAAAAAGCAATTTGCCCAGCCGACTTTAATAAGCCCGCGCGTCGTTGCTTTTTCCAGCAGCGCCATTTCCGCATATTAGAATTGCTTTTTAGCGCTCGGCAGCAAGCTTTTAATTTTCAGGCCCGTCGTTGCTTTTTATGTAATTGCTTTTTCCGGCAATGGGAACCAGCATGGAATTGCTTTTTATCATACTGAAATTATAGCCTGAGTTTTTGTGCTTTATTTTTGGTTTTTTTGCTCGAGCTGGTCTCTGCAATCGCCGTGAAAGAGCTGGACTGGCCTGGACTGGGCTGGGCTGAGTTGAGCTGCTGAGGCCCGCGACAGGGCTTGCAAGGCCAGTCGTCTTAGCCACAAAAGTTACAGTTGATACAAGTGCGAGTAGGGCCCCTCGGCCGGGTCGGTCGTATTGTCGGATCGTATTTCTGGTAGAACATGCCGCCGGCAAAGTAGTTTCCAGCAGTCGAGCAGCTGGCCTGAGCGTGTCGGCTGAGGACTGAGGGGTGGTGCGGACGGAGGGGTCTTTGCGCCTCTTTCTTGGCCCTGTCCGTGTTACTTATCCCAAGGTGCTGGCTGGAACAGTATTGTTGAGTAGTCCGTCAAGCGAGTCTGTCGGATTCCATCTCCAAGCAGTCACAGCTCGCTCGAAGACGTTCTGCAAGTCGTCGGGAAGGTGTGGTGCTTGCTTCAGGTCCCAGGGAAATATCAAGGCGTCTTGAGACCTGTGCCTGGCGGGAGCGACTAGGCTCTTGGGCCAACTCGTGAGGGAAGCGAGCACTCGATCACAAGACTGGCGCGAGTCGAGAGAAGGAGAAAAGAATGGCATTGCAGAGACGGGGGGAAAAAACACGTTCCAAGAATGAATTCTCCAATTCTCGAGGGAATGGTGATGATTGATGGAGTGCGCCAGGCAGGAGGTCCATGTACGGCTATTGGACTTGCTCCAATTTCGCGCGCGTGGGCTCAGATCGAAGCGCACGTATTTGCGCTGCTGTGCGGTGCGGTGAAGTGCTGATGGAGGACCCCTCGGCCGCTGCTGTCCTGTCGGCGCTGCGGTGCTTGGCTGCTGCTGCGGTGCTGCTGGCTGGCGTTGGCGCGCAGGTCTATTATGGTGTAGCGCTCACAATGGGACCCGAGTGCCGGCGACCAGCGCCAGAGAACGCCTCCAAGGCCTTTAAGAAATCGCTACCCAACGCACATCGCTGCTGCCGGTCGTACATGGAAAACCTGCCCAAACGGAAAACCACCACCCACTGCGGTTGCCTGTTTGGGTAATTGTTGTGGGATTTTCCCAAGTCCCAAATCGAGTGCGCACACATTCCTCAGCTACTCCCCCAAGAATTTGAGTGAGGGATTGGCGCGACCGCCCGCCCAGCCCAGCCATGTCTTATAACCCAGCAGCCGGCAAGTCAATCTGCGCCAGTGATCACGGCGGCGAGGGCTACGATGACAACGACGACGACAGCGACGACGTGCCTGGGCTTGCGTTTATATGCAGTGAAATGTTGTTCTAGAACCTGTTTACTCGAGTCAATTGCGAGAGGGCAGGGCCAGCCCAGGTCCGTCATTACAGCTTTGTAACCCGCGTACCTGAGAAGCTCGGTAACTGTGTACATGATGTAGTTGTAGCTATTTTGGGGGCTTTTGTACAATACTTTTAGTATCATCATGGCTGTTGATTCATTCAGTAGGAGATGGAAGACAGTCAGGTACTGCCGCGTTATTGTTCCATCATCATCATGGCGAAACGTCTGTGGCCCGGGTTGATCATCAGTCCTGTTGTTTCCCCGGACGACGACGACAACAACGACGTCGACGTCAATGATGAGAGACAGACGCCGACGATGCGCAAGTAGTCCATCACCATCGAGTTATTATGATCCCAAGGTCCAGGTTTTTGCTTTGAAATGACATCCCGACCTTGACTGGCACATTTTCCTCAGGCGATGATGCTGCCGTTTACAACTCTTCAAATACTGCATAACTGCCTCTGTGCACGATTTCAGCCTGGCCGACTTGGGCCAGCATAAATACGAGGTGGCGTCCACGCCCCAAAGGTTGCGTTTTCAAAAGCACGGCGTGACAGATCAATCTCGATATACGCTGTTGTGCGTTGATAGAAAGAAAAACTATTAACTACACTACGTTTTAAAACTGTGGAATGTCACTTTGTTGCAAATCCCCAAATCGAAGTTTACGATGAACTTTTTTCGCAAGCCCTAGTGTACTCGGAAGGCCCTTTCAAGGCGGATTGGATCAATAAGTACTTAAGAGGGAAACTACTCAATTTCTGTGTCAGCTTTCGTGTCAGCTTTTTTCATCTTGCAGAAGACGGGCCTTTTTTTTTTTTCTGCTGCGGCCACAGGGCCTGACGACGTGCGGCCAGGCTGATCGCTTGGCTGGGCAATGGAGGGTTGGTGTCGTTCCTTCTCACTTCTTGCCCAGATCCCAAATCGCGCATCATGGTCATAGATCAGCTTTGCAATTATTAGTTATTGTTATTTTCGCGCTCTCGCACCCATGAAGCTCGGCTGCTGAGAAGCTGTAATATAAATAAACAAATAATTAAATTAAACCCTGGCACAGACGTCCCCCATGCATGGATGGAGGTAGCTGTCAGAAAAAGCAGGGAGGTGCGCACAAATCCATGGATATGTGCCTTTTACACTGACGCTGCATCCCGAAATGACATTCAAACTAGTTTCTGCGTGGCCCCACTCTCCAAGCCAAAAGGTCCTTGCTCTCACAAACCCATTCTACTTAGTTATCCTGTGCGTCTCGCGTCGGCCGATTGGAATGGGCAACTCAAGAATTCACAGCAGGCACGCAAAAGCAGGACAGATTAGGTGTGCCAGGGTAGCATGCACGGATTTGCGATAGAAAAATGCTGGCTTGAAGGTCGCCAGTACTTGCCTGCCGATCAGCCTGCCAGATCAAAAAGGCCCCTCTAATACGAAATTGCGATGATTGAATGATCATGCCTCACGAAATCAATTGATCACAGATGATTGAGTGATCAATTAAATAAATTGATAAATAAACCACCAAGTACACGGTGCCTGCCGAAACAGGCAGTTGGCCCATGGTCAGCGGGTTACAAGTGATTGAAACGATCCTCCCGGCCGTGCAACTCGCAACAATCAACACCCCTACACTGGTTCGAATAAACTCGCTCGCCAATTGTTGCAAAAGCCCTTTTTCATTTTCAAATTGTCTATGGCACAGCCCTACCAATTCGGATCGTTAAAAGCTACTTGAAGTACGGGGACCCTCTCTTTGTCCCAAAACCAGCGAGGGATTGGCAAGCCGGGCAAGAGAACCAAGAAACTTGATTTTTAAAGGCACAGCACAAGCGCAGCGCGCGCCCTGATGTGACGACAGACGAGCAGCACACACAAGGGAACCGGCCAGCAGGAACAGGCAACGACCAACACCCGAGAACAACGCCTTCACTTGAAAAATCGTCGAAAAGGTCGGGTAGTAGCCGAGTTTAGAGTTTTCGAGGTACGGTTGGCTGGCCTTTGTCCGGCTCTCATTTAAGAATCATGATCAATCGCCAATACTTATTTGTTTAGTCACGTCGTAACGAGTCTAGCTAATTACACCAAACCACCGGCCTCAATCATAAGTCGTTCCGTGATTCATCGTCGTCTGCCATCCATCGGAAGGTCCGCCCCAGATTCCAAAAAGGTCTAGACCGACCAGTGTTTTGGGTTTTACGGCCAGTTACCCTGTGTAGGGCTAGGGCAGATGTGACCTCTTTTGTGCCCACCCGACAAGCTTTTATGGAGCCAAAATAGCTTCACCATATTTTCAATACATGGACCCTAGGGAGAAACCTCTTTTTTCCAACCTCCAAATCAAATAACCAATAACTTTGATACACTTGACTATACCAGACTAGCCTGAAATGGCGGGTAGAACGAGAAACGTAGTTCCTGAAGGGTTGTTTAGGTTAAACAGTCCAACCTTCGCTTGATTCACCGATATATAGAGTTCTCAAACATGCCAGTATCATGAAGCGCGTACAAGAAGCTTTACATCGGGGCTTTCAATCATGCACCTTCCTCTCATTCTTTTCGTTGGCACGATTGATTGATTGATTGCGCGCGCTTGACTTGAACCGACCCTTCCACCTGTAGCCAAACCTTAGAACCTTAGGCTGGGCCTCTCTTCTCCCGGGGCTAACTCACCTTCCTGAATCGAACAGCATCTCCTATGCGCCATCTTGGAGGCGTTTTGGCAACCAGAAAAAATAAAAAGCAAGTCATCGTCAGTGATATTTAGTCTACCGGGAACTAGTCCTCGAAAGGGAACTTGTAATACGTGACCCCCCAAACTATGCTTGGGGGGCAATTGGATATTGGGCAACAGTAGTTGGCATTTGGTGACGGTCAACCAGAAACGTCAGCGAACGAGTTTGGGGCTCGGCAAACCCGCCAGAACCCATAACCCAAGGCCCTTCCAAGCAGATCGGGACCGCGCCGATGAGTCTCGTTCCTCGATCATGATTCGATAATGATTGACCGGGGGGCCTTTGCTCGACAGGACAGGTACGAACTTGTGCCTGCCTTTCCTGTTGCGCTTGGTCAACAAACAACAACGCGAAAAGGAAATGGAAAAGAAGGCCAGTCGAGAAGGAAATCTTGCAGCGAACGATCATCAATCAACATCTAAGTATATACACGATATCCCTCCGCGCGCGAGTTTAGCGTTGCCCGTTTAAAGAACACTGCCGACCAAAGGTTTTCGCGTGTGCTTCATGGCGTTTCGGTAACCCAAGATCACTGACCCATCAACCCCAGATCAATGATCAGTGATTCAATCAAGCTGTTGGTCCCCGTGCGCCTTGCGGGCTTCTCTAAAGGCCGAGCGTGCGCCATGGATCACACGAAAATGTTTCTACTCGCTGGGATAATTACTTTTTTCTTTTGGGGGAGGTTGGCGTTGGACATTTTGGGCTTGTCCTGCGCCAAAAACGGAAATGAACCTTTTTTTGGGCTCACCACCCAACGCCGGGTTCTCCAAGTACGTTTTGTAATCACCAAACTCCAACTTCTACGCGATCTAAAGAAACGCAACGCAGTGAAACGACAACCGACATGGGCAAACGGACGACCCTGCCATGTCCTTTTAAAAAACCGCTTAGGCAGAGGACCGAATACAGGCAAAGAAGCACCAACAGAAGAAGGCCAAGGTTTATTTATCAAATTATTTTTTCAAATGTTCTTCTTCTCGCGTAAACAAACAAAGTAAACAAACAAATAAATCGAACGGCCAGATCGAGTAATGCACCGGTTTCCGGATGGAGTAAAAGAGAAAAGAAGAAGAAGAAGCGATAGAAGCGATGACGCACCCGTTGTTGTGTGGGCAAACAGTAGGGGTCCTCTATCTGTGATGATGGTGGTTGTTGGTTATTGGGGGACCTGGCTGGATGAGGGCCATGCTGAATCGGTGACACAAGGTCCTCATGGGGGGAGAGTCACAAATAAGACCAACGCACACCAAAAGCCGGTAAGTAAGAGAAACATGAACTTTTGACCCACTGAGCATCAGGTTAGACATCAGGGCTTTTGGTGCTTGAGCGCTCTTGCTTCTTGTCTCAGAATCGTTGATGGGATGATGGTCAAAGTGCGAATGGCCCAGTGACTTGTCTCAAAAAGCTTTTTTTTTCCCTCTTGTCTGGCATGAATGTCTTACTATAATAAACACCGGTCTAGTGTCATGTACCGCGGCGGCGGCGTAAGAATATTATTTCTCTTGTCTTGTCTCATTGAATCGGCTGTCAGTTCTTCCTGCATGGGATTGATGGTTATTATTCGCGTCTTCTTGTGGACAGGGCCGATGCGACTTAACTTCAATTGCCAGGCTTTTTGAGGCTCCAGGACTTGCCGTGTTATTCAAGCTCTCTTTTAATTGCAAAAGTCGAACAAAAATGTGCCGGCGTTGGGCTTGCCCTGCGAACTGTTCTTCTCAGCCAAAGCGCGATTCAACGTCGGACTTCCACGCGCCTGCTGCACAAGCGCGCACTTGCTGCATTTCGGCTAACGCAAAAGTCCCGCTGAGCAAAGAAAGAAGGGCCCATCCAGAAGCTCCACCGCTCCCGAAAAAAGAAGAAATAAAAAAAATTAAATCTTGCGAATCCACAAAAACCCAGGTCAAATCGCAGATAACTGCTGCATGCCCGGTGGACCTTTATTTCGCACTTTTTTTTTTTTTGAAATCCCGCGAGCGCGCGCGCGGTTAAGCTTTCGTTTGGCCCCATCGACAGTCGCGCGGTGGGGATGAGAAGCAGTTCCATTAGCCCTGTAATTAGAGCGCTCTCGTTCCAGACCACGGCCTCGCAAGTCGTCTGAGCCCTTTTTGCGAGAGCTCAGAGGGTTATCGCTGTTCCATACAGACGCGCAATTACAATTTCTTTTTATTCCACTACTGTGCCGTTTTCAAAAAGCCAGCATTTCTTTTTATACTGACTAATACACGACACACTTTGTTAGTAAGCGCGAACAGGCCTGTAGAAATCACCGCCGTCCAAGATCACGGCCAGCAGCAAACTCAACCGCTCAGCTATCAGGCAGGGCAGGTATATCGCAGGGTAAGCCGCAAGACACAGGACAAAAGCGAGCTCAGGACTCCTCGTTTTAATGGAGACGGGCCGGGGGGCTGGGCTGTTTGGAGACGAGACAAGCAAGAGCAGGCCCAGAACGAGTTGGCCAAAAGAGTGCGAGTTGGGCGTGTTTTTGGACAGGTACTCCTTGGTGCTGAAGCTTTCTCTGCTTTGCTCGGCTGATGGACCGGCCCCCGGCGGAACGACCCCGTCGGTTGCTCGCGGAGGTGGGGGCCTGTCCCCGGGCCTCAAGCCCGCCGCCAGGACGAACGTCAGAAGATTTGATGGCGATTTGTAATGATTTCAGCAGCAGCGGTTAAGAGTAGCACAATCAAGCGCTGTGCAGCTGTTTGGGTAGGAGAAGAAAATAAGCCTGGCGCTCTGGTTTTGCAGAACAGGCCAGAATCTGGCGTTATCAGTGGGAGTTCCACATGGCGCTTGCTTGCGCATACATCTGAAAGCGAGATCTGTTGTGGGAATCTCTTTCTCTTCCGCTCAACAACCAAGTAAACTACGCCTCAACACGACCAACGCGAGCGGTTCCAAACCGGCGGCACCTAAACAGAAGCAGAAGCACAAGCACAAGCATGTACGTAGAGATCGGGCAACCCAGAAAGCAATGAATATATTTTTTCCTTTTTTTAAAAAATCGATAGGCGCAGGCTATGGAACCCACAGGCAAAGGCATGCAAATGCAAATGCAAGCATCGGGTGCCCGGAGGCCTCAAAAGCTCATGCCCGCGGGTCCAAACAGCCAGAAGGCCACGACTACTGTTCATTGACAAGAAGGAAGAAAAAAGCCAAGTAAAGAGAACAATAACCGCCCAAACAGCCTGGCGGCGCCTTGTCGTCACTACCCGAGTTGTTGGAATCAAGACCCGGCGTCAAGTACCAAGCGCCCTTGATGAGATGATTGAACGATGGTGATTATATTTTCTAGGCTTGTTTTGGAGACTTTTTGAGTTGGCCAATACGCTCAACGGACCCGCCCGCCCTGGTTGCAACTTGGAGAGTTGAAGGAAATCGATGGTTTCCAGTTGGGCGGAAACAGCGGCGGCGGTTTCTGCAGCTGAAATAATATCGGTGCTGGCGGGTGGCAGCAGCGAGCTAACGCAGGCTTGTTTCCAATTATGGGAAAGGAAACTTGGTATTCCAAGCTGTGACTTGATGCAATGAGCTTTGCCAGCTATTAACCCAGCCGGTAGGTGAGTGTATTGCCAATAGACTTTAATTGTCTAGCTTCCTTGTTCAGCATTGTTTGAGCCCGCAATAAGGTTTCGTTTACTGCCAAGGTAGCATCAACAATAAGTACTGAGCCGAAGTGGAACCGAACCTTGTTTCTGTCCTTGTTGGACTCCAAACCTGTCTGGAGCAAATAATTATATTATTTGATTTTTCTGGTAAACCCAGGACATGCTGTTGCACAAAACAGAGGTAACTTCAGCTCGCCTTGAACCTCAATTATACTCTTCATGGACTAATTCCCGAAATAATATTCCAACTCTGCAGCCAGCCTCCATTAGTCTCAAATAGCTTCTGTGGATACTTTGGAGTTTAGGTTTTCTCGCAGTGCATGAAAATGTGAGACTGTCAATGCCTTCATCTGAAAAAAAAAAAAGTTGACTGAACGCCATTGATAGACTTCCTGGAAGGGCTGAGAACTTAAGTAAAACGAGTAGCAGAGTTTTGGAAATGACGAAACAGGATGGTCCAAGAGTAGTGGCGCGCGGCGAAGTATCGGGTTTGATGGAATTAAATGCCACACTGGCTAAAGGCGAACGTGCAGGCAAAAAAAATACAACATTAGTGACGCACACTTTCTCAAAATATCATCAAGGGTCTTGCTCTTAGCGTCAGCGACGCAACACGGATATTTTTTTTCTTCTCTAAATCTGAGACATCGGCCGTCCTTCATCGCCAGTGACATGCCAACATTGGACACTTTTTACGTCAAAAATAGTAGATCTTGAATTGCATTGTGCTCGTTATAACACATTCAACATCAAACAAAGGCAAAGCAAACGGCTCTCCAACTAGTTGTGATATTTGCCCCAATATGGGGCAACGAGCGTATAGCATTGTCAGGCCAGGAAGTTTTGCAACAAGTGCAACAACATAATTATTCTTGTTACGACTATTACTTACTCGAAACACGGCGACAGCTGTAGGCGTCCAGCCCGGAATTCTGTACTGAAACCAGAACACACTGGAAATAATATTCTGTTTCGTGGTTTTGATGTGTAAATTTTAAAAGTGTGTATGTAAATGAAATCGGTACATACCTAAAAGAACCATTTACAACATGTTAGTTACTGGCAAAGGTTGCGTCCACTTGAGTTTGGTAGGAAGGTCTAGACTTGTAGAATACGTCGATAGAGAACCCTGCAGTTAGTGTACTACCTTCATACTGTTCCTACACGAGACAAGGTTGTTCCACTGGCAAGAACGCCTTTTCTATTTTCACAAGGACAGCGCGCACCGTCAATAAATTCTTTCAGCTTGGTCGGCTAGATATGAAAGACAAGCAATGTAAATAATAGAGTGAAGGTGAGTGAAGAGGAAAGCAAAAAGTCAACTTTTTGGGTTGCACAAAAACAGCAATTTATTGACGCAAGGTTGGTAGGGCTGCGGTTGTTACTCGATCTTGCAAGGGTTATTTTGATTTCATATTTGATTAACTGTGTTATCAATGCTGCCTGCGTGTGTGCAGCCCGGCTAAAGATTTATGGCAGCTCAAGTGCACGTGTCAAAACGTGGGGGAACTGCGTTTACCCGAGAAAGAGAACAGCCTTTTAGGTTGCTATTTTTAAGCCTGTAGATGGGTATATACATAGCCAAAGCAAGCACCCATCCTTATTAATCTGTTGAGTAAGGTTAACTCTGTATTTGAGTTTTGTGAAAGTATCCATCATGACGAATGAGGGCCAAGAAACCTAGGGCGTTAGCAGGAACCAAGCGGGAACATAACAAAACGGCTACTGGAAGCGCTCAGACTTGTTGCCGCGCGACTTGAGGGCGCAGGCCTTGAAAAAAAAAAAAAACGTGCATTGCTGGAAGGGGTTTTGTTCGCATCGGTATATAAGGTTCTTTGGCATGAAAGGGTTTTTCTGTGCGCATAGTTACGCAAGATTTTTTCTCCACGATTTAGGTTTTACCTCTTGCCGCCAATCACATCGAATAGGTAGAAGCAAAAAATGAGGAAAGGGCTTGGGGGAGGAAAAAAAAAAGTTTAATTATGTTCTATTTGGGCGCTCAGAGTAATTATTAGCATTGAATTTTTGATTTTGAATGTTTCTAGAAGGAAGCAGAAAACGTCTGGCGCCATGCCACAAAACTCGCGAGCCAAAACTACCTTAACAATCAATCCCATCCCCCACAAAATTTCTGCTTTGCGCACAAGCCTGATTAGTTCTTCTTTCAATCACCAGATTTCTGTACACAGAAAACAATGGAAATTAAAAACGAGAGATCCGCCCTTTTTTGTTATTCGGTGCATGTTCCGAGTTCCACCCAACATTTCACGTCAAAGGGCTTTGCCATGGCGTTGAGTTTCGTGCACGCCCTTCTCCAGGTGAAACATTTGATAAATTTAAACGAATGGCGAATGAGTCCTGTCAACTCATGGAAAGCCGAAGGGTTGAAATTCAATAACAACAGAATTCAATTTCAACGACGCCGGGAAGTATCAGTTTTTTTTTGGGGAATTGATGCTATTACTATATGTGCAAGTGTGTTTTGCCAATCTGCCTTCTTCCCCATTTTCGTCATGTCGAGTTTCTCATACGTTCAAAAACCATGAAAATTGTAAACAAGACGATTTTGATTACCTGTTTGGGTGGCTAGCTAGTTTAATCAAGTGAGCATAATTTGACCGTTCAAGTCATGAATTAATTCCTTGCCGTAATAATGGTCATGATTGATGGATTAGACTAGGGCAAGTGGTCTGGAAAGGCTGGCGCCCAAAACTTTGTAAACGATGAGAGATAAGAGGGGAGAGAGCATGGGTGAGTTTGAGAGTTAGCCCAAAAATGAAATGACTTGATGATGCTAGCTAGGATCAATCAGTGATGGTTGATGGCTTTGTAGAGAATCTACTGAAGAGCCTAGAGCGGTGATGTTGAACACAGACTCTGCAAGTGTCAAATTAATCCATGAAATTATTGTAACCACGGGAATGATGACGGAAAGCATGCTTAAAGTCTTGCAATATCATCTGCAAACGCTCATCTTCTTATCTCTGACCTTTTCCTCCTTGTCCAAAACCGCCCACCCACCGCTGCCCAAACCGGCATTGTTCCACCGTACACATTTTTCCACATTGAGGCAAAGTATATTCCAGCGCGCTGGATGGTGTGACCCCGCTGCTGGGTAATTGCTCATAACTATAAGAAAAAAAAAAGTGCACGTCGTCGTCCAGAGCCCGCCGTATTTCCAGCAAGGTCGCCAATTCCACCCTGGAGCACGATGATGTGAGAATATGCGCGCGGCGCGGGCTCTCTCGGTCAAATTTCTGTTTTGCCCGCCTTGAACAAGTATGTGCTGACATAAGCCACAGGGTCAAAAACCGAAGCTGGTTCCCCAAAGAGGCAATAGCTATACTGGCCGTACCAGCGAAATCTTAAATGTCCTGATTTTTCTCACCGCGGATGGATTTGGAAACTGTGTTTGATCAGTACATTTGCTCGTGACAGCTAAATGCTGTTTGAGGCCCTTTGAGCGTATCAACGATGATGGAAAGGGACTAGTTGTGGTGAGGGAAGACCAGAACATCAACCATGCACAGAAGGTACCTGCGGAGCTACACAGCGCAGGAGCTATATCTCAATTCATCAGTCTTGTACGGGCTGAGATATCATCATGACACTTGGGAAATGCGGAGGCTTGAATTCTCTTTTGGTCGAGCTAAACGACAGGTACTCAGTCAAGCGTGGTGGTCCCTCTTATGCATAACATAACTCAATGTAGGAGCAAAAGCGCTCTTACCAATGTCTCTGCGTTACCAAGAAAGCCGACGAGGCAAGTTTCATGCCCAGGAAACCGGCGGTCACCGTCAAAGACTGAAAGGTACAGACAGGCCACGCTTTTCGCCTGGAGTTCTTGTCGTTTTTGCTGAGCGAACCCGCCCGCATGCAGAGTCGGGCCTGGCAGAGACAGTCAACCAAAGGCCCAGCAAACTAACCGCGCGACTGGGGGCGCATTGGCGCGTCGAGAAGATCAGCGGGATTGCGTATTTTTCGTTAGCCAGACTTGTGATAGCAAGGACAAGTCACGACTCACGACCGACGTATACATGGACCTGCAAGCAGGATCATTAGACGACAGCAGGTTTGAACAGCGTACATGAACGTGTGCCACCACCATCGTTGACGGCTGTCTGTGATGCTCAACTACGTAGTTTCTAGGTGGTAGTTACAAAATGGACGGTACTTTTGGCGGCGGATTGGATTTAGACGGCGGCAGTGCAGAGCTATTTTTAAACTTCTTCCATGGCAATCCCCGATTGGGAAGGCTTCCATGCATAGACCTCATTTAATGCAAGGCTGTGTCAGGCTTACTTTTTTTTTTTTTCGCGCAGGGATTTCAGTGCCAGGGAACGAAGAAGATCTGACCAGGAGTTTTACAAGCAGAAGAGGCGTTGCACGGTGATCAGGAAAGTCAGTAACTATATTGCATTGTGCTCAGGATCCCTTTGAGCAGAGTTTGGTCGCGCCCTTGGCTCAGGAGACGCGGCAGAGCTGGGCAGTAATTTTGAAATATCGCCAGCCAAGTTCAAATAGGGACAATTTCCCGAGCGCTGCATAAACGTCATGTAATAGCACAATTCCAACGCCGTCGCAGGTGGCTTGAAAACGTGCAGGGGTTCTCTTCTTGCAACGCCAGTATCGTACGGTGGATGTACGGGAATTGGGCCTTGCTATAGACGGGTGATGGTGATTGAAAGGGTTCATTTCCCTAACGAGAGGCAAACTAGCCGGCTATGGGGGTCTCTTTTCTCTCTTGGAAGCATGATGATGATTGAATCGAGTCATGGACGACGAGATCCGGGTAAAGGTGCCCTCGCGGACTAGCCGCCGGCGGTAGAGCGCCCTGATCGGTACACGTTTTGGGCTAGTTTTTGGCCGTATCGAGACCTATCGAGACCGTCTCCAGCAAGGCACTCCGGATGAGCACCACCGCAGCTACTGCCGGTGCCAGCCTCGAGCGTTCTTCTTGCCTAGCCCTCCACCAGCACCTCTCACGACCGTGGTGTCCCGCCAGGGCACACACACCCCAGGCTGTTCCTTCGTCCGCCCCTTCGTGTTTCGCATCTCGGCCGCGCTGTCCGCGAAGGGTGCCAGAGGGTGGGCCCGGGTGCGCTGCACATCCTGCGAAATCGTGCGTCTTGGGCGAAAATCCCGGGCTTGCAGGAAAAAAAAGAGCAGCGACGCTTTGAACCAATCATGCACGGTTGTCCACCCGCGTCACAGGCACCGAAAACAGTTGGCAATAACAGTCCTGGTCGAGTT
>JAJMHN010000219.1:0-17672 GCA_030566025.1 Geotrichum cucujoidarum
GTGGCGGTGGTCGCGGTGCTCCCCGTGGTGGTGCCCGTGGCGGCCGTGGTGCTCCTCGCGGCGGTGCTCGTGGTGGTGCTCGCGGCGGTGCTGGCGGTGCCAAGGGTGGTGCCAAGGTCATTATCGAGCCCCACAGACACGAGGGTGTCTTCCTTGCCCGCGGTAAGGAGGACTTGCTTGTCACCAAGAACATCACCCCCGGTGAGAGCGTGTACGGCGAGAAGCGCATTTCCATTGACGTCCCCGCCAAGGACGCCGACTCGCCCGCTACCAAGGTCGAATACAGAGTCTGGAACCCCTTCAGATCCAAGTTGGCTGCCGGTATCCTCGGTGGTATCGACCAGCTCTTTGTCGCCCCCGGCAAGAAGGTTCTTTACCTTGGCGCTGCTTCCGGTACCTCTGTTTCTCACGTTGCCGACGTTGTTGGCCCCGAGGGTCTCGTCTACGCCGTCGAGTTCTCGCACAGACCCGGCCGTGACCTCATCTCCATGGCCAAGAAGAGACCAAATGTCATCCCCATTGTCGAGGACGCCCGTCACCCCCAAAAGTACCGCATGCTCGTTGGCATGGTCGACGTTGTCTTTGCCGATGTTGCCCAGCCCGATCAGGCCCGTATCATTGCCCTCAACTCCCACATGTTCTTGAAGGACCAGGGTGGTGTTGTCATCTCCATCAAGGCCAACTGTATCGACTCTACCGTCGAGGCCGACGTTGTCTTTGCCCGTGAGGTCCAGAAGCTCCGTGAAGAGCGCATCAAGCCATTAGAACAGCTCACCCTTGAGCCCTACGAGCGTGATCACTGTATCGTCGTGGGCAAGTACCAGCGCGCTGGCAAATAAACTATTTAAAAGGTGATGTTGGAAGGAACACATGTGTTGAAGAAAAAAAAGCTGGATAGACGGAGATTGGAGGATGTTTTAAAAACTCTGAATTTTGGAGCAATTGTTTATTGTTATTGTTGTATATTTTGAATAATAATGTTTTTTATTAGATTTGAAATGCTCGTGTCACAAGTAACTTTGGAGTAAGCGAAAGTTAGTCGCAAAAAGCTTGTCTGACCTCAAAGGACAACAGCTGTGGTCGTAGTGATGGTTCCATCTTTGCTTACTGGAAAGTATGGCAATTATACTGCGGAGAGACATGGGGATCTATGAACAGTCTACAAGCTCAGGTCTTTGAAAGTTGCAACAATTTTAGTTTATAATAGAAATTAAATATTAGTTTTGACCTTCCAGAGGCTCTATAAATACATGAACAAGATAAACAAAAACGCTCGAAAAAAAACACCAAAATATTATACACTTGAGGGAAAATCAAAACAAAATTAATAAAAAAAACGTCTCTTTAGAGAGTTCGTTACTGGCAACCGAGGGCAGCAGCGAGCTGGTCCCGTTCCAACGCGCTACGCATGCGGAGCAGGTACTTTGACACGCCCTGTGCCTGCTTCCCCGGCTCACTAATCTTGAGCCCCACGGGTCCCGCGCACTCAAAGCAAGCTGCTGGCAACCGGGCGTCAATGAGGATCTCGTCAGCGGCCGGTTTGAGCAGCGTGATTTTGCGCATGGGCCCGTCGGCGGAGTGGGCGGTGGCCGGGGTGGAGAAGGTCGAGACCTTGATGCGGGCGAGGCCGCGCTCGAGCCACTGCGAGGCCATGGGGCTGTCGGCGGTCGTGGCCGTGGCCGGTGCGCGCACGAAGATGCGGCAGCGGAGGTTGGACAGCACGAGGGTCTCGATGCTGTACTCTGGGCGCTGCACTTGCTGTTGTTGCTGCTGCTGCAAGCGGAGGGTGTCGGTGCTGTTGTTGGGGGTGGACGTGTACGAGCTGTTGCGGCTTAGGGGCAGGACGGGCGCAGAGGCTGCAGCGGCAGCGCCACCGAACCGGAATGGCAGAGAGTGCACGCTGCCCATGGGCGACACGGGTGAGACCGGGTAGTCTGAGTTTCTGCGGTGCAACAGCGGCGGCAGGTTCAACGTCAGGCCGTTACGAGTCTTGTTGGCAGTAGGACGGGGAGCAACGGCACCGGTGTAGTGATCGTTGCTGGAGGTAGAGGACGATTCACTAGCGACGCTGCCACTACGGCTGCTGTTGCTGCCGCACTGCCGGGCCAAGTCGACCTTGTGCGCAAACTCGACCGCCATCACACTCGACTGTAGCCTGAACAAGTACACATCGCTGTCGTGGCGAACGTGCACATCGTAGACACTGCGCTTGCGGACGTGGGTGCCCGCGTTGACGGGCAGCTGGAAAACGACCTTGCCCAGCGGTGAGCCGGACTCATCGTCGGCGTCGGCGTCCTCGTAGACGGTAGATAGCGAGGACTGTGAGCCGGAGAGCGGCATGTGGCAGCTAATGAGACCGCCGGCCTTGACGACGACGGTGAGCGGGATCTCAGAAACAGGTTTCCAAACCGACATGTTCCATTTCGAGACCATGGCCGTTGGGACTCGGAGCAAGACAGACGCTGCAGAGGACTGCGAGCTGCTGGTCGAGTAAGCCTTGTGATGGTTGGTCTCCTCGCTGCTGTTGACTAGAGTCGCGTCGGTACCGGCCTTGCTCGCGGTGTACTTGGACCCGTAGCTAGACACACTGCTGCTCGAGTTCTCGCGGCGGAATGAATCGAGCGAGACCGCGTTGGAAAACGTCCGCGAGTGCCCGCTTTGCACCGTCTCGTTGTTGGACTCGACCGAGATGGCCGTGCCCACAGAGTAGTCGTGGGTGTGGTGCGAAGAAGCGGTGGCGGCGGCGATAATGGCAGAGGCGCGTTTTTCAAACGAATGGAAGGACGCGGAGTTGGTGAGGGAGTTGGTGCTGGAAGACGCGCGCAGCATTTGTCCAAAGTAGGCGCGGCCGAGTTCAGACGGTGTTGGCCCAGTCGAGACTTGGTCCGCTTGCTCGTCATCGCACTCCTCTTCGTAAAGGTCGTCCAAAATGACTTCTTCGGAAATTTTGGACAGCGCGCGGGAGGCACGCAATGGGTTTCCGCGGTTGACTCTAGCCACTGGAGCTTGCTGCTGTTGCTGCAACTGGTTGTAAGTCTCGTCGAACGAGTTGACCTGCTTCATGCGCGGCGTGGTATCGAGCATTTCAAAGCTGACGTCGTTTGACTCCTCGTCCTCGTCGATCGGCGCAATGCTGGGCAAGCTGGGCTTGGTCTTGAGCCTGGTCGAGATGCTGCGGAACGCAGACACTAGCCGGCTGCCCGTTGACGCCTTGCGCTTGAGAGTGGGTGTCTTGGGCGTTCCGGGGGGAGCAGCGGCGACGGCAGCCTTTTCGAGGTTCTGCTTGGCAGCTTCTTCGCGCAAGCTCTCGCACGAGGCCTCGTACTTGAGGACCATGGCCGGCACCGTTCCCAACTTGGGCGTGAGCGGGCTCGAAACGTTTGCGCTTGTGACTGGCGCCGGCGCTGGCTGCTGCTCAGGCTCAGGCTCGTTCTTGTGGATGGGAAAGACGGCCTCATCGGGGGTTGGCGGGCACGGCGGGAACTTCATGGGCAGCACCGCCGCGCTGGGGATGTGCAACGACACAATGCTATCCGTTGAAATATCAAACTCGTCCTCGTCGTTGTTGTCCTCACCCTCGTCTTTAATGGCTTGGCGCAGGATGGACTCAGCCTCCATGCTCTCTGAAAACGAGATAAAACTGGATGTGCTTTCATTGTCGCCGATAATGACAAAACTGGGTTGGTGCTCGGTAGGGCCTGTGGGAGTCGCAGCGGGGGTGGGCTCGTCGGCCGGCAAATCAAGTGACGGCGATTTAGCTGCTGTGATTTCGAGCATGGACAACGGGCGCTTCTTGGCCGAAAGCGGGGCTGGGGCGTCGACAAGGCTGCTGCTGGAAAAGTCAAAATCCTCGGTCAAGAACGACTTGAGGTCATTGTCTTCAATCAGTGACGGCGTTGGTTGGACCTGGTCTAATTGTGGGGAGAGGTTGTAACCGACAAACGTCAATGGCGGCTTCTCCAAAAGATGCGTGGCATTGATATCTGACAGTTTAGAGCTAATGGACCCAGTGTTGATAATATTGAGGCCATGCATGGACTGGCTCAAAATGTCCTCACACTTTGATCCAAAGCTGTAGCAGCTCGTGTCGCACGAAACGTTTCCATTGCCGTCGCCAGACATGAACATGTCGTCCTCTGCCTCGGTCATGACACTCACGTTCCACTCCTCTTCGTGGGGGAACAAGTCCTCGAGCTGCGCTTTCCAGTGCAAAAACTGGTCGTCGTCAGGACACCTTAGCGTGAACTTGTCCTTTGCAGAGTTTGTGAGCGTGAAAAACCGGTTCACGGTGCCAGACGGGCTTGTGGAGAAGGGTGCAGACATGGAGTAGATACGGAGGTCTCTGTATCGGAACGCAGGAAACACTAGGGCACGACCTGGTTCTTCAAGAGTGCATAGCACCAAACTCGCGATTCTTTCACTGTCATCAGGCGACACCAGCAGCATGGCCTCGACCATTAACGGGAACCAGTCTGCGCCCTGCGCATGATCAAGCTCAAACTCAAAGTACGCACGATGGCGAATAAGGCTCTTGTCAAGGCAAGCGCTGACAGGTTTGAGGGTGGCGAAATCAACCACCTTGCTGAAGGAGAAGCGGTTGCGGTCGGCGTCGTCCATCTCGCGCTCGAGCTTAGTGCGCGCGAGGTAGACGAGGTTGGCGAAAGTGCTGTCGAGGTCCATGCACATTTCGGCTGGGGTGGTCTCGCTGCCTGCAGCGGGAGCACTGGTGCTGGATTCGCCTTGGAGCTGGGCGAGTTTCTATCAAGTAGTTAGTAAAATGCCAATTGGGAGAATGTCAACTGGTGATGTTACTCACTTTGAACAACTTTGAGAGCAGACGGATGCGGTGCAATGGGCGCTTGAAGGTGTAGACGACCTGCGAGGCGTCGTCTGGGTTGTACCTGTAGAGCGCAATGTAGTCGTAGTAGAGGTGTTCAGCGGCCATGAGCTGAAGGAGTTAGCAAGGAAATCAGAAAGTCAAGGTAATTTCAACTCACCCATTGTTTTAGTTGGTTGAAGGAGTGGTTTGTGAGATTCTGTGGCGTTCGCACGAGCGTGGCGACATATTCGAGGAACGGCCGGTCGGGCAGGTCGATGAGGTGCTGGACGACGGGGTAGAGCGGGTTGTTGGAGCTGAGGTAGGAGAAGAGCAGGTAGAGGTTGTCGACGTACTCGGACTCTGTGCGGGCGGCGCAGTCGAGCAGGGCGAGCACTTTGCTTGCGGTGGAGTTGGCGCTGCTGGATGCGGATGTGGAGACGGAGGAGGAGGAGTATGTGGACGCTGGCGGGGCCTGGAAGCTGTCTGTGGACGTTGACGCCGGGAAGGCAAACGAGGCCTCTGAGAAGGACGCTGTCGACGAGAGCGACGGCTGTGACATTATTTCTGGCGAGGGAATTGAAGATGGAGTAGAAAGTATCGAGAACAGAGGGCGCCCGAGGATATTTAAACCGAGATTTATGCGAATTTATTTGAATTTATTGTAGAAAAAGTTTGTCGCGTTCTCGGCCGTTGCTGCGTTTAATTTCCAGCGGCATAGCCGGGCGGTATTGCAGCGGCATTGCAGACAATGGAGCGCTCGAGGCTGCCCCACGCGACGGTGTCTCAGATCGCGGCAGGAGCGGCCCACCCGCCCTTGGTTCTTCCATCTTGGAGTTCTCGAGTCTGCTAGCCCATCCTGACTCCATCCCATCCACCACTGTCTCCAATCAACCCCATCGCCATGTCAGTCCCTCATCCCATCTCCAGTCGAGTCCATCTCTTTGTGTCTGCGGGAAACGGCCAAATATTCACTCCTGCACGCCCATGCACGCATCATGCATTGTCCCATGCACAGCGCCGGATCTGGCATTTAAAGAACAAGCAGAAACAAGCGGAACACGCGCGAGTGCGGCGCGTAAGGGGCAACCAGCACGCGCCGGAATGTGGCAGGAACGCAGACCACGCCGGATTGGGCAGTGCCCTGTCCGTTTTGGGCAAGACCCGTGCATGTCCTTGCAGGAACAATTGCTTTTTCCGCAGCATTTCAGCCAGTTAAGGTTTCGGCATTTCAAGCTTAAACGCGCGACGTGCACGCGTCAAACTCTAATTTTGGCGTTGCGACGCGTTCCTAGACCTAAATAGCAGGCCTCTATAGCCCCGAAAAAGGCGCGCGACGCGAAACGAAAAACGCAGCGGAACAGCGGAAAAGAGAAGAGGAAGGCCTCGGAGGTGGTCCTTGAGACATTGGTTTAGCGAGGCACTGGGTTCTGAAGATTCTCGCGAGTTCAGCTGGGTCTGTTTGGTGCTGGGTCGAGCGTATTTGATTTAGAGTGCGATGAGCCGGCGGAGATCCAAGCAGGGCGCAATGCAACGCGCACCAACAAAAATCAGTGCCTTCTCACTAACTACTTAGGAGTAAGTACTACTTAGTACTACTTAGTACTACTTGGTAGTGCTCACCAGGTCTACTTGGTTGAGTTGGATCTGTCATTCTTTTAATCGCAGGAGTCGCAAACAACGAGCCTTGGTTGCAGGCACACACGATCCTTCAGCTGATGGCTGCGCGGCGTCACCTGTGTTGCCCGTGCACACAAAGACCCGCGCCCGTCTTTGTTCTGGCGCGCAACGCGTGGCCGCGCAATTACCCAAACCACTTCAATTTCGATTTACGTTCCATCGCGATCAGTACCAAGGAACACTGACAAAGCTAAGAAAGGGGCAAGACAATGGGTGGGACGGACGCCGTCGCGAACTTCAGAGGAGAAGGCGAGTCAGACACCACCAGATGAGTCTCCATTCAATGGCCCATCGCCCGCCGCGCATCGCGCATTGCATGGACCGTTGGAAACAGCAGGCAGAGACGTTCACGAGTGGAGACCAAATTTGAACAGATTGAGTAAACTGAATTGTGCGCGCAAATTGCCGGTCCCATGTGGGTGGTCTCAGTGGCTTGGTTAGAATTTTAATACGCGAGAAAAAATAAATTTGGAAAATTACGCGTTGCTGGGGAAGCAATGCGCTTGGACTTCGTGACCTGGGTCACATGAACATATCTGGTCAGGTGACACACCCCGTGATCAGTCTCGTGACTTGTCTCGTGACCGACCCCGTGACTTTTGCTGGGTTTCAAATCCTCGCTCAGCCGTTCAGTCACATGACCCGGCCTGAAATTCCGCATCTTCCAAGCCAAGACTCTCTTCGCCAAAGCAGGTTATGGCGCTAATGCGCTGTCTGCCTCGCTGTGGCATATATAGAGCTCCATGGTCCTGCTGGAGGCCAGTCAGACTACACACGACGACATACACTGCCAGTTTCACTAGAGCGCTTACTGCCATGCCTCCAAGACGAACCAAGACCAAGACGCCAGCACCGGTGCTGCCACTCGAGGGCCTCGAGATTGCCCTCCTAGGAACTTTCCACGTCCCGCAATTGCAGGTCTCACGGGAGTTCATCAAACTTGGTGCTGTTTACAGCACGCGGTACACGAACGACTGCACGCACCTTGTTGTGAGCGACAAGGAGGCCGAGAAGGGCACGGCGCTGGCGCTGCGCAAGGCCCAGGAACAGGACAAGCACGTTGTCACCGTGGACTGGGTTCACAAGTGCACTGAGCTGGACAAGCGAGCTGACGAGAAGCTGTTTTTGCCAACGGCATTGGCCTGGAGCAGTGACCAGGACAAGCAGGACAAGCAGGACAAGCAGGACAAGCAGGACAAGCAGGACAAGCAGGACAAGCAGGACAAGCAGCAAGACGACAAGCCCACGCGCAAGAGAGCGGCCAAGCCCGCTGACGACGCACCCACAAAAAAACCCAAGGTCGAACGCCCCGTTGTTGTAGTCAATGGCGAGGTTGTCAAGTCCGCCAAGCTCGACGACAAGTGCCCAACCACCACCGCCGTCGTCTACATTGACCCCACTACCGGCACCATTTACGACGGCTCCCTCAACCAAACCAACGCCGGTAACAACAACAACAAGTTCTACCTCATCCAGCTCATCCACGACGTAAAGCCCAACAAGTTCTACACTTGGACGCGCTGGGGCCGCGTCGGCGAGATGGGCAGCTCGAAAATGCTCGGCAATGGTGACTTTGACTCGGCGTTGAAGGAGTTCAAGGGCAAGTTCCGCAACAAGTCTGGGTTGGCATGGGAAAACAGGGAAGGTGAGCCAAAACCTGGCAAGTACGTGTTTATTGAGCGCAGCTACGAGAGCGACAGTGAGGGTGAGAATGGCGACGACGGCAATACAATCAACTACGGCGCTGTCAAACAGGAAGAGGACGCCGCTGAGCTCAATGCCCCCTGCACGGTCGAGTCCAAACTCGCGCCCCAGGTCCAAAACCTCATCTCGTTCATGTTCCGCACCGAGTACTTTCAAAACACCTTTCTCCACATGAACTACAATGCCAAAAAGATGCCTCTGGGTAAACTCGCCAAACAAACCATCTCGCGCGGGTTCGAGACCCTTCAAAAGCTCTCTGACGAGATTGCATCGCCAACGCCCAACGGTGAGCGCATCACTCAGCTGTCCAACTTGTACTACTCGTACATTCCACACGATTTCGGCAGGTACAAACCCCCCGTCATCCAGTCCATGGCCCTGCTCAAGGTCGAGGTCGACCTGCTCGAGACCCTCTCGGACATGAAGGCCGCCAACGACATCATCAAGCAAACCACGCACAAATCAACCATGCACCCGCTCGACCAAAAGTACAGTGCTCTGGGTGTCGCTATTGCGCCCGTGGACCATGAGTCCGCCGAGTTTGCGACGCTGGCGCAGTACCTCCACGGGTCGGTCGGCAAGACCCACGGGCTCAAGTACCAGGTCCAGGACATTTTCAAGGTCGACCGCGAAATCGAGACCCAGCGGTTCCCGGCGCCCGCGGACCTCGACGGGCTGCTTGCCTCCGCCGTCAAGAAACTCAAGATCGAGGAGGGCGAAGGCGAGGGCGAGGGCACCGCCAAGGCCAAGGCCGCACCGTTGCAGTCGGACCGCCGGCTGCTGTGGCACGGCTCGCGCACCACCAATTTCGGCGGCATCCTGTCCCAAGGCCTGCGCATTGCCCCGCCCGAAGCACCCGTCTCCGGTTACATGTTTGGCAAGGGCGTCTACCTCGCCGACATGTCCTCCAAATCCGCCAACTACTGCTGCGCGCACCTCAGTGACAGCACTGGCCTGCTCCTCCTGTGCGAGGCCGAGCTGGCGTCGCCGCTGAGCGAGCTCGACCAGGCAGACTACGACGCGGCGCAAATGGCGTACACGAAAGGTGCCCTGACAACGCTCGGCCGCGGCCGCAACCACCCGGCACGGTGGACCTCTGCGGCACAGCTCGACCCAGGACTCGAGGGCGTCAGTATGCCAGACATGTCCGGCGACGACCCCGTCGCCGAGCGCGCATCCAGCTCCGACCCGGACGGATATGGCTTTGGGCTTGCGTACAATGAGTACATTTGCTACGACATTTCGCAAATCAAACTGCGGTACCTCTTTAAAGTGAAAATGTAAAAAAAAAAAGATAATGCATTGTGTTTCTTGTACGCTAGATTAAATCTGTTTTATCTTGTCTATAGTCCATACCGCTGGCGGATGGCCATTTGGCCTTCTGGGTTCATGTTGCCCACAATCGTGTCCCACTCGCCGCCAAGCATGCCCTTGTACCCCGACAGCACATTAATGATGCCCTCTGTGAGCTCCGCGGACGGGTCGACGTACGAGCTGACAGCCTCGAGGAACGCCACAAGGCTGACCTCGTTGTTGAGCGCGGCCGGGTACTGCGCCACGACCTTGCACATGCCGACGTAGGCGCTGTCCTTTTCGTGGGTCTCGAGGATTTCGCGAATGTAAAAGATCCACTTGTCAATGAACTGCGATGTGTGGGGGCCGAGGAGGTCGGGGACGCACTGGCCGAGCCGGCCGAGCGCAATGCCCGCGTTCTCGCTGACGGTCGCGGGGATCTCGGGGCCCTCGAGGTCGAGCACCTGCGCCAGCGTCGTGAACAGCTGCTCGGCGTAAGGGCTGATGGAGGGTCCTAGTTGCAGGCAGATCTCGCCCACGGACCAAATGGCGTTGTTGCAAACACCGGCGCCAAACTCCATGTCCATTTGCTGCAGCGAGACCTTGATGATTTGGTCAATGTACGGCGTCAGCACGTCAATGTTGTGCATGGCCAGGTCGCCCAACAAAGCAAACGCGCTTTGGCGCACGTCCATGACATTGTCCTCAAAACAGCTCAGCAGCAGCTCGGGCAGCGACGGCTGCGTCTGCGCAATCAGGGCCGACATGTCTCTTTGCAGACCTTGCACGAGTCCGTCAATCATGTCGAGCGATGTAATCAAAAACTCCTTGTCTGGCGTGTCGAGCAAGATGTTGTTTTGACAGTTCTCGTCCATGAGCAGACCATTGTTGAGCACGCCAAGACCACGCTTGTAAACGTCGGCGGCGTAAGGCGCAAACAACGCACCAAAGCTCGCAGCGACACTCGAAATGCACTCAAACAACGGCCAGAGGTCCTGGCTGTCGTCCTTGATCAAAGTCCACTTCTCCATCAGCGGGGGGAGGATGATGTTGACCAGTTTGGGGTCGACAACGGCAGGCCCCACACGGTCAAGCAGCGTTTGCACGCTGTCGTATAAGCTAAACAGGTTCTTGGACCGGTACTTTTTAAAACATAATGCGAGCTGGGTAAGAATGACCTCGAGGTAAGGCGCCAGCTCCTCGCCAACTTCTTCCGTAAACGTGGCCAGGGCGCTGCATGCACTTTCTTGCACCTTCTTGTTCTTGTCCAGGCAGCAAGCCAAGAACCCTTCCAGGACAGGCTGCAAGTAAAGCTCGTGGTTCGTGCCCTGTGCGCTGTGAAACGCAATCCAGCTGCTGTAGCGCGTCAGCGTCCAGCACGAGATCTGGCGTACGGGGCCCTCCGAGTCCTTGAGGGTACTAACCAAGAACGGAATGAGCTCGGGGAGGTGAGGGCCGACAAGGTCGAGACAGCCCTGGGACACAGCGCCAAAGGCCAAGATGGAGGCTTCGCGGATAGCCCAGTCTTGTGAAACGATTCCTTCTCTGAGATGGGGCAACGAGTACTGAATTACGAGCTCGGGGTACTTGGTGGCAAACACGTCTAATGCGGCGGCAGAGCACTTGCGAAGATTCCATTCCGAAAGGGCTGCCTCGGCTCCATCATCATCGTCATCGTCGTCGTCAGAGTCATCGTCAGAGTCATCATTTTCGGCATTGGTTGCTTTTTTATTCGTGTGTGCACTCTTGGATTTGACTTGGTTTGGTCTAATATCTTCCGGCTTGTCTTCCACGTCGTCGTCGTCCTCAATGCTCTGCAACAGCATCTTTTCCGTCTCGCTGTAGACCATGGTCGACAATATCGTGGGGATGATGCGCTCGAGCTGGGCAGCCACGGTCGTCTTGTCGATATCGTCCGTTTCTGCCAGTTGCAAGATGAACTCGCAACCTTCCTTGGCGACTTGCTCGTCGTCGTCCTTGATGCAATGCAGTGTAAAGCTAATAACGCCCTCGAGGTGCGGCATGAGCTTGTCCGAGCGCACGCCCATGATGTTTACAAACGCCGAGCACACGTTGCAGCGGGTATCCGGGAAATCGTCGCTGGCAAGCGTAAAGAGCGCATTGAGAAAGGCGTCCAAGTGCGCAATTAGACTGGGGCTCTTCATGACGACAAACTGGTTAATACAAGAAACGGCCAGCGACCGGACCTTGGCGGACTGGCTGCTGGTGAATTGCAGGAATTTCGGAATCATGTAGTTGAGGGGCCGCTCGCCGCCATAGTCCTTGTCAAGGTCCTTGGCAGAGTCTTCGCAGATCTTGGAAAGAGCGCTCATGGCGCCTTCGGCGGCGGTGACGTCGCCGCTCTCGGCCATGTTCATGAGCTGGGGGAGGATCTCGGGCCAGCCGCCAATGGTGGTGACGGTGATGAGCGCGGTGACAACGTTGCCGCTAATGTTGCGAATCATGAGGGTCGGGTCCACGAGGCCCTTGACAACCTCGGCCTTGACGTAGGCGGTAGCTTCGGGCGTGATTTGCTGGTAGTTTCGGAGAATGTTGTTTTTGAGAATCAGACCGGCGGAGGATCTGGCGGTGGGTTCACCGTCATTGACCAAGAGATGGACCAGGTACTTGTTGTAATCCGGCATGGCTTGGGCTTCATCCAGGGCCTTGAATTGTTAGGTGAAGACTTTATAAAAAATTTTTCGAACTTACCTTGGAAGCCTGGCGCTGGACTTGGTTGTCGGGGGACAGTGTTTGCTTGAGCAGCTCGACGAGCTGTCCAATGGACGCTGGATCGGGGGACCACGACGCCATTCTGGAAAATGCAAAGGTGTAGATGCTCTATATAGGCGGGGGACAACAAATGCGCAAAAAAAGTAGAGGCGTGTGAATTAATATATAACTACAACACAAAACAACCAGACCAGTCTTGTAGTAGTAAAAAAGTAGTTCGTTGAGGGACTGCTTGGAGTTTTGGACTGAAAAAAAAAAAAATAGTTTGAATCTGGTAATTTTTAGGGGCCCTTGATGGTTACCCTGCCGCACAGTCCCAGGCGTTTTTTTTTTTTCTACGCGAGGCTGAACATCAGTCAAAGACATGGCTCAGGGATTAGATTCAGTAAGAATGGAGTTCAATTCATGGATTACACTCGAAAGAAACAAAATAAATATAGAATAAAAAACGAGAAAGCACAAAAGGACAACCACAAGTATAAATAAAAGAAGGAATAAGAAAAAAATCGTTTAACCGTAAATATCATCATTAGAGGCGACCACCGCCGTGTTGTATGCATAAATGCCAGTTTTATTGTCTGCAGCGGCAGCGGCAAGACCCGGCGACGAGGACGGCTTCTTGCCGTAGGTGTTTAGCAGCAGCTCCAGTTTGCTGTTCATGTTGTCGAGGCGGATCGACGTTTCGCGAAAGACGGCGACAATCTCGGGGTGGATCTTGCTCGACTCGGCCAGCAGCGAGTCGAGTGCGCCGCCGCCGCCGCCGGGGGCAACGGCAGCATGTTTTTGAGGCGAGACTGACGACACGGGGTCCATGGTCTTGGTGGTTTCGTCTTCGGTGACGGTGGAGGCGCCGGTGGAGGCGTCGTCCCTGTCCTCGAGCAGCGTGGGCGAGAACGACCCTGTAGAGTCGGCAACGGTACTGGCCGAGCTTTGCTTGAGGTGCTCAAAGTCAGTCATGCCGCGGGGGTTGTTGTCGTCGTCGTCGCTTCCGTGTTGGTCGGCAACCAGCGTGGGGGTATCTGTGGCAGTGCGATCGTGTGCACTGTCAGTGTGGGAGTGAAGATGGCCTTCTTCTTGTGCTGCCTCTTCGGCGATCGGGCTTGTTTTGGAGTGACTAAACAAGGGCGCGACCACGTCTGTATTGGCCCGTTTGGCGTTTGCACCGTCGCTTGCGCTGCGACGCGGCGTCTTGCCTAGACCTGCGTTCAAAGGTTGAGTTGGCGTCTCGTACATGCTCGACCGAATGTTGAGAGGTTCTACAGACTTGGTTGTTTCCTCTGGTGGGACAATAGCCGCGTCTGTTGACTTTTCCACAGGCTCGATGCGTAGTTTTGGCGGTTTTTGTCGGTCTTCGCTGGAAGCTGCCTCGTGGCGCAGTGTCACCGAGTCCTTGCGGGTAATGCGTTTAAACAAGCCGGAAATGCCAGAAGAAGGGTTTGAATCAGAGACGGGCTTTTTAAGAGTGTCTGTCGAGGATTTGGTAGAGAGCAGAGATCGTCGCTTGGCCTTTTCGCCGTCTGAACTGTCAACAGAGTCGAGGGTATCGATAGACTTTTGTTTTGAGTGTGACAAGTCGTCTGACCCTGTTGATCGCCGCTTGTTTCGCGACATGAGCGAGAATATGCTGTTTGACTTCTTGTCTTCGGCGTCTTGGACCTCTGCAATATCCTGTTCCGGTTCCTTTTCCACTGGTTCTGCTGGTTCCTCTTCTGCTTCGCTGTCTGACTCGTGTTCTTCATTCAAGTTTTCGTCGTCCTCGTCATCGCTGTACTCGTATTCGCTTGCTGATACATATGTCAGGGACTGTGTAAACGTGACGAGCTTTTTCGGTCCCTTTTTCTTTAAAGATGCCGTTGCTGTTTTTTTAACTGTTTCCTCAGCATCCGAGTCGTCAGAGTCTGGGGGTATGGTGGCAGTGTGTTGAAAGGACGGGGACGAGAACTCTCCGTTTCTGTGCTTGTTGAGGCGTGCCAAGCGCTCGCTTGGTGTTTCAATGTGCTCAGCGGGCAGGAACCCGACCGAGGAGTCCTTGAGTAGGCGGACGAGCCACCAGTAGGAGTTGATGTCGTTGAGGAGGATCATGGCGTCGCCCTTGACTACGTTGGCCTGGCCCTGCTCGGTGGCTACAAAGGTGCGGATGGCGTAGACGTACTGGAAATCGATTTCCTCCTCCGTGATGGAGGGCGAGGAGGAGAGGTAGCTGTCCGTGTCCATGGTGTGGGTTTATCTATTAAAGGGGTGGAAATGCCCAAGTGCTGGCCAGAATAGTTGAAAAAGCAGACGAGTACCAGACTGGTCCGCAGAGTAGTAGAGAGAAGGCGCTGGACGAGGCAGCAGAGCAGCAGAGCAGCAGAGCAGCAGAGCAGGACGAGATGGCGAGAAAAGAGACGGGGAGGAGTTGGAGAAGGAAGAGAGGAGGAAATTAGTCGGGAAATGCGAAAAAAAAAAAAAAAAAAAAAAAAAAAAAAATGCGAGTACCAAAAAAAGCACTGCTCACGAAGGATCTGCTGGTTCACAGCTACGAGTATTAATATCTGGTAATAAATTGATATCTAGTACTAAGTAGGTGCTCAGTGTTCATGTTCGGTCTGCAGTCCGGACAAGACAAAGAGGTGAACGCCGCGTGTTTCAAGGTGGCCAAGCAGAGCCTCACCAGCGGCGGTTCTGGCGCGGTCTGGCGTGGATGTGAAACAGGTCGTTCTGGAGTTCTGAAACACCGCGCAAAGACCTGAGAAAGTGCAATGTGTCTGCACCGGAATGGCCGTCGTGGCCGTTGCAGTGGTCGCCGTGGTCGCGGTCCGTTTCACAGTGGTCCCTGTTTTGCACTTTTGTTCATGCTGGCCGTGGCATGAATTGAATCAAACTGTTCCTCAGTGCGGGCCTTTGAGTTGCCCAGCGCTCAAGCTCAGGAACCGACCAGCGCTTTGCAAACTCAAAACTCTGGAATGGAATGGACCAGGGTGCAAGTGCCAAGTGCCAAGTGCTAAGTTGCAAGTTTTAAGTCACATGATCTATATAAATCACATGATTTTATTTTAATCACATGACAGTTCACGTGATTGTTTTTATCTTTTGTAACGGATCAGAGGCAAGTGCGTGGGGCTGATTAATACCCTCCTGTGATTGGCTGGACTGCGTTTAGCCCCCCACACTTTGTCACAATTTCCTCGGCCGGCGGGGGCTGCCCAGACGGCTCAGACCAGACCAAAAGCCAGGCAGAGACCACGGCCACGGGCAAAAAGAAGTTCAAAGAACGACGCGATCGCAGCTGAAACTTCGCAGCTGCCCAGATTCAGTCAAGAGATCCACCGCCAAAGAAAGACGTGGAGGGGCTCACAGGTTCACAAGCACAGACAACTCGCCTCGGACAAATTCTTATCACGGCACTATAAAACCTTTTCTTCTCCACACTACAATCCACCACCATCGCCATCATCCGCCATGCCAAACAAGTCTGACGTCCAGAAACACAACAAGCAGGACGACTGCTGGGTCATTGTCCACGGCAAGGTCTACGACGTCACAGAGTTCCTGCCAGAGCACCCCGGCGGCTCCAAAATCATTCTCAAGTACGCCGGCAAGGACGCGACCAAAAAGTTTGATCCCATCCACCCGCCAGACACCTTGGACAAGTACCTGCCTGCAGAGAAGCATCTGGGAGCCTTGGAAGGAGGTGCAGCTCCACCTCCAAAGAAAAAGGCTGCCCCCGAACCCACTCCTCCCCAGTCTGAAGCTGAACCTGAAGCTGAAGCTGATGACGACGACGAGGAAGACGACCCCGAGGAAATCAAGCGATTGGAGTACGTCGAGAACAAACCCCCGCTCTCGCAAATGTACAACTTGCTTGACTTTGAGCACGTTGCCTCCAAGGTCATGACCAAAACCGCCTGGGCATACTACTCCTCTGGTGCCGACGACGAGATCTCGCTGCGTGAAAACCACAGAGCGTTCCACCGCATTTGGTTCAAGCCCAGAATCCTTGTCGACGTTTCCACCGTCGACTACTCCACCACCATGCTCGGCACCAAGTGCTCCATGCCCATCTACATCACCGCCACGGCGCTAGGCAAGCTCGGCCACCCGGACGGTGAGACAGTGCTTACACGCGCTGCCGCCAAGCAGGACGTCATCCAAATGATCCCCACCCTGGCCAGCTGCGGGTTTGACGAGATTGTCGACGCCGCCATTGACTCCCAGACCCAGTGGCTCCAGCTCTACGTCAACTCGGACCGCGCCATTACCAAGAAAATCATCCAGCACGCCGAAAAGCGCGGCATCAAGGGGCTTTTTATTACCGTTGACGCACCGCAGCTCGGCAGACGCGAAAAGGACATGCGCAGCAAGTACGACGAGGACGCCGCCGACGTCCAGGAGGAAGACGGCGTTGACCGGTCCCAGGGCGCCGCCCGCGCCATCAGCAGCTTCATCGACCCCTCCCTCAGCTGGACCGACCTTGCCTGGTTCAAGAGCGTTACTTCCATGCCCATCCTCCTCAAGGGCGTTCAGCGCGGCGAGGACGCCGTCAAGGCCGCCGAGGCCGGCGTCGCGGGCATTGTCATTTCCAACCACGGCGGCCGCCAGCTCGAGTTTGCGCGCTCCGCCATTGAAGTCCTTGTCGAGGTCAAGGCTGCCCTGCGCGCCAGGGGACTCGACTCCAAGCAGTTTGAAATCTACGTTGACGGCGGCGTCCGCCGCGCCACTGACGTGATTAAAGCCGTCTGCCTCGGCGCCACTGGCGTGGGTATCGGCCGCCCGTTCCTCTACGCCATGGGCGGCTACGGCGAGGCCGGCGTCGTGCGCGCCATCCAGCTCCTCAAGGACGAGTTTGAAATGAACATGCGTTTGCTCGGTGCCCAGAACTTGAGCCAGCTCGACGAAAGCCTCGTCGACGTGCGCAGCCTCACGGGCCACCACAGCATCCCCACCGATGTGCTTAGTGACGGCGTCTACCAAAGCCTCGTCTCGCCCGCCTTTAAAGGTAAATTGTAAACAGAATAAATAGTTAATATACATACAGAATTATCGCCGAATGTCGGCGAGCTCCTTTGCAACATCCTCAAAGCTCATTTCGCCCTGCGCGGCAATCCGCCTGCCCAGCTCACCGAGCTGCTCCTCACTAAACCGCACCATCCACTGGCTCTCGCCTTCCTCGCCGACCACAAACGCGCCACTGACGCCCTGCGCCATGTCGCGCTCCAAGGGCGTTGCTAGCCGCGCGTGCGCGCCCTCAGGGACAGCACGCAACCGCCTTCCGACCTCCTCGCGCTCGCGCCGCCTCTGCGCACTCTCCTCCCTCGCCCTTGCCAGCTCCTCAGCGCGGGCTTGCTCCGCCTCCGTCTGTGCTTGCCGGCGGTCGTCCCGTTCCGCGGCAAGGAGGTCGCCGTACTGCCGTTCAAACTCGAGCGCGTCCTCGCGGGCGACAAGGGCCTCCATCCGCTGGTGCTCA
>JAJMHN010000220.1:0-17446 GCA_030566025.1 Geotrichum cucujoidarum
GCCTACATCCAGGACAAGCACGCCACAACTGTGAACGGCGACTGGGACAGCACGGTGCAGACGCTCAAGGACAAAGTTGGGCTGGAGGAGGTCAAGAGCTACTGGTTCGACAAGCTTACAATGGTCCTTGGCAAGAAGGAGGATTACGAGGAGGAGCACGTCGATGACAACGACAATGACGACTTGGACGACACTGAGGAGTAGTCGTTGAGTGAGTCCATTTGATTAACTTTTACTCGGATTACTGTTATTGTTGGCCAAACCAAAGCCTTTACCAGAACTAGAATAGAATTAGAAAAACGTATACCAATCATCAAGTACCTTCTGTTTCCTTGGCTTTTTGTCAATCATTGATTTAAGCTTAATTTACAGATCCAATTGATTCCCCAGTTGGCTGTTTTCAGTTCCAAAATAGGGTGTATTATCATAGTTTGCCTTGTTTGGAGTTGGAGAAGGTCAGGAACGGTTCCTGGCGGGCGTGAGTGTTACGATGATGCAGTGTTACAGGTTGGACAATGTTGATGGACGAGGTTGTTTGAAAAAGAATTAAAACATCTTTAAAAATATATAATCATGAATACATAGCATTAAGATGAAACGGTTCTGCCTGTTTACTTGGGGGCAGCCTTGGTGGGGTCAGTGACCTCGGGGGTGGTGGTTTTTGCGCTAGCAGTGCTGCCGGCAACGTACTCAGCAGCCTGGTTGACGGCGTTCTTGGCCGTGTTCAAAAGAACACCGCCCTCCTTCTTGGCCGTGTCAATCCAGCTCTCGCCAGAGACCTTGGCATTGTCCTTGGTGAGCTTGGTGTCGTCGGCCGCCTTTTGCAAAACGCCCTTGTCCTCCTCTGGCTGGACGGCCGAGGCAATGGTGTCGGCGGCGTTGGAGATGGTCTCGCCGAGCTTCTCGGTGGCGGGCTTCTGGGCCTCGGGCTTGATGTGCTCCTGGACCTTGGTAGAGAAATCCTTTCTTCCGGCGTCAGACATTTTGATAGTTGGTTAAGAGTAAGTGTGTGTGTAAAAGTGTGGGGTGTTTGTGAGAGTAAACTCAATTGATTGATTGATGATGAGAGAAAGGAAAAAAAAAAAAAATGTCAATTGAGGGCACAGACGGGGGTATTTATACTTTTTCGTGCAAAAAGAGTGGTGAGACTGGAACTGGAACTGGATCGTGGTCCTGGGCTTTTGGTTGGAAGCTGAGGGAAGCTTAAGTTTGATTAGGTTGTGCCAGAGAATAAAGAACGCAGCCTCGCACCCGGCACAAAGAACCAACCAGACCATGACGTGGGACCACATACCTTGTAGAATTGTTCCACGGGCTTCTTGTCTACACTGCTACGCTGGCAAGTCTGGCAGGCATCGTGACTGCAGGCATCGTCATTGCTCTCATGGTGGGATGGTGTGTTTTCCCTGGTGCGCACTGCGTTGTGTTCTCGTAAGTTCTTCAAGTGCTGCCCATGTTTTGGCGTGTTTTCCGTGCGTTGGACTCGAAACCGGCGACTTCTGCGCCTGCCGAAACAGCAGCCAAAGCAGCCGAGTCCAAAGATTGATTGATTGATCGGTTGAGCGTCCTTGTTGGACCCAAGTCACAGCCCCACCACCTGTGTCGATGACATCACAAACAATTATTACGATCCAGTTATCATAGTCCATAGTTAACTAGTAAGAAAGCTACTTTACTTAGTTTACTAACTTAACCAGTTTGCAGTGTTCTCGTATGGCTGGCAATGGCATCAATTTCCGTTCCCGTCCCCGAGGCAAGGCTCCAGAAACAACAAGATGGATCACGTGAATCAGCATAGGCATAAGTTGTAAGTTGTAAGTTGTAAGTCGCAAGTTATAAGTAATATATCACGTGTGTATACATCACGTGACATACTTGTTACTTAGTTACTAAGGCCACCTTCAGTCCAATGCCAACCAACTTTGACCAACTCCAAGTCCAAGCTCAATTCAGTCAATTTCCATTCAACTGCCTCCAGCCTTAGCAGTGACTACCAGTCAGTCTCTTACTATTTCCGCTCTTTAACCAAGCCCTCCGGCGCCATTGTCCAGCCCAGCCCTCGCACCGGGTAACGCCAGGGCTTGATCTGGACCCAGCTATTCGCAGGCCCTCAATGTGCCTATGGTTCTTCACTACCATTCACTGCGCGCCATAAAAATGGCTGGAAAATTTTTGATTCTGCTTCACCAACCCGTCAACCAAACACACAAATCACCACCAACTCAATTCTCGTGTTTGAGAGTAGATGGCCCAAGGGCAGTTGCAATGAAGTAAGTAACGAACAAACACATCGACTCCATGGTACACGGAACTGCCGACGTTGAAATGATGATGACTTTATCTTTTGTGCTTGACCTGTGTTGAGGAGAAGTCCACGACGCAGCTGTGGAGGCACAACATGACTACAACGGTATCTGATTCTTCGTCAAATTGGCAGCTCTACAATGTGCCATTTTTGCTGTTTTCAAAAGACCCACTTTAGACTAACACCATTTCAAGGTAATCATGACTACGCGGTCTACCAAACGACCAAATCTAAATGCACTTTATTCCCACCCTTTGCCAGTGAGGATTCACAACCTCCCTCCGCTGATCCCTCACAACCCCCTGTCGTGGATTCTTTACGCAGTGGACTACTGGTTCCCTCCCCAGGTCGAGGCAATCAAATGCAAGGCTGTCGTTGAGCCCTTTGCCGGCGCCAGTCTGGTCAAGGTCTTGGACTCCAAGGACCAAGACACCTTGTGGCGCATGGGTTTCTTTGGCAAGGGAGTGTTGAGTAGAAGTGAACCTTCCTGGTTTACTCGTACCTCGAGACGCCTCAACTTGGAAGGTTCTGGTGATCTTCCACTCACACCGGAGGAGGTCACACAGGCCCGCCGCCAAGAACGCAAAAAGTTCAAGGAGGAGCGTGCGCGTGTGGAGCAGCAAGAGCTCGAAAAAGTTCAACGGCTTGAACGCGGTGAGGCGGTTGCGGGTGATGACAATACAAATGATACGCCTATCACTGCCCCAGTCCGCCCTTCTGACAATGTCAAGGTCGATATCGAAAAGATCAAGACTGGCATGCGCTTGGAAGATGCCGAGATTGTCGACGACGAGGGAAAGCTGATTCAGCAAGAGTACATGCAGCTCATGCCTGTTGAAGCCATGTTTTTGTCACAGGCACTGGGAACCCTGGACGTTGTCGACACTGACGGCAAGCTGCTCAAGGGACAAGATCTCCTACTTGCCCTGGGCTACCCCGACAAGGAAAAGTTTCTTTACAACTACGTTGCATACCACCATTTCCGGTCAAAGGGCTGGTGCGTCAAGTCTGGAGTCAAGTTTGGCACAGACTTTTTGTTGTATAAACGCGGGCCCCCCTTTTCTCACGCGGAGTTTGCCATAATGGTGGTGCCAACGTACGCCGACGAGGAGAAAAACAGGCGCCTTGCCCCTCAATGGTGGTGGACCTCGAGCGTGGGCAGAGTCATTGGCGGAGTAAAAAAGACACTGGTGTTTAGCTACGTGCAGGTGCCAGAGGAATTCGATGCCATTGACAGCGATTTTGACTTGGTAGCGTTCCTAAAAGCCTCCAAGGTCACTGATATTGTCTATCGCCGGTGGCTACCTATGCGCAGCCGTGACTAGACCAAACCCCTCAGGGCTTGGACTTGGATTTGCAGATACAAATAAATTAAACTTCTCTTGTTCCCGACGCTCCAGTCAATCTCCAGCCGTAGATCTCTGTCCAGGGCTCAAATCGATTAAATATTTAATCGCGAGTGAGGCGCCTGGCCCAAAAGTAAACAAAAACCCACTTTGATAAATGTATTGGGCCGTTTCCCATAGTTGGTGCGTTCCCAAATAGGCAATACGTCAACACCAAAACCCATCTCAGGCACCGTTTTCCTTGATAGCCCTTGAAAAAAAAAAAAAAAATAGTTTACATCTCAAATTAATTCTTTTTCTATTGTTTTTGTTTTGTGTATCCTATACCAAGAACTACTTCCAGAAAAAAAACGAAACCTCACCTCACCGTCGAACCGTGCAACAAGTGACGCTTGCGCTTCATTCCGCGAGACATTCTTCAGCCATGACGACCTCAGAGTACGAGCCGCTGGACCTCATTGGAAGAGGGTCCTTTGGCCAAATCAGAAAAGTAAAGCGGAAATCGGATGCCAAGGTAAGTAACATCCAGGGTCAGTTGGTTGAAGTAGTTGGCATTAACGCTTTTCTAGATACTTGTGCGCAAGGAGATATCGTACAAGTCCATGAACCAAAAGGAAAAGAACCAGCTCATTGCCGAGTTTCGAATACTAAAGTCGCTGGTGCACCCCAATATTGTGCAATACTACCATCACGAACATGTTGCCGAGAACCACGCCGTGCACCTGTACATGGAGTACTGTGGCGGCGGCGACCTGGCCGGCGTCATTCGCAAGTGCAAGCAGTCCGGCGAGAACGTTTCCGAAAACATGGTGTGGTCGGTGTTTACGCAGCTGACGCTGGCCCTTTACCGATGCCACTACAATAGCGACCCGCCGACCCCTGGCGAGCTGTTCAGTACCGGCAGTAACCCGACGCCGCCACAGCCTGCAACAGTCATTCTGCACAGAGACATCAAGCCCGAGAACGTGTTTCTCGACCAGCACAACACAGTCAAGCTCGGCGACTTTGGCCTCGCCAAGATTCTCGACCACGAACACTTCATGGCCAACACCTACGTTGGCACGCCCTACTACATGAGCCCCGAGGTCCTGCTCGACAAGCCGTTCACGCCCCAAAGCGACATTTGGAGTATGGGCTGCGTCATTTACGAGCTTTGTGCAAAGCACCCGCCGTTTCAGGCCAAGACGCACTTGCAACTGTCGCAAAAGATCCGTGACGGCAAGTTCCCGCCCTTGCCCGCCATGTATTCAGCAACCTTGAGCAAAACCATTGCGGCTTGCCTCAACATGAATTATCTACAACGGCCCACCACATCGACTCTGCTGCGATTAGATGTCATGAAACTGTGTCGCAAGGAGCGCGAGATTGAAGAGGCGCGGCGGAGCATTCAGCTGCTGGAAACCAAGCTCATGAAGGAGCACGAGCTCATGAAGAAGAAACTACAGACGCAACAAGACCAGCGGCAAACGCACATGATGAACCAGATTTCCGACGAGCTCAAAGCACACATTGAGCAAGAGGTGGAGCGCCGAGTCACCGCCATTCTTAAGGAGCAATCTCGAAACCGAACTTCGGCGGCGGCGGCAACTACTGCCAACAGCTCGCCTGTGTTGGGTACCGGCGGCAGCAAGAGGCCCAGCCGGCCCAGCTCGCCCGCAAAGCTCGTCCCCGAGTCGCCGCTGCTCCCCGACACACCGCACCTGCCGCAGTCATCCCCCGGTGGTGGCCGCAACGTCAAGGGCCCGCGCACCATCCGCGATCACAGCGCGTCCCCCATCATCCCGCGCCCGCAGCAACAGCAGCACTACCTCCACCGAAACAACAACAGCAACACCAGCACGCCACAGGCGGTTTCCGACGCGCTGTTTTCGGACTCAGCGTCGCGACGGCCTGCGCCGAGGCATGGATACTCCCACAGCTTCTCCGACACGACATCAACTGTGATCAAGCACTCCCATCCCCGCGACCACTACCACCACCCGGCGTCCACGCCGTTCACCAAGTCGTTTAGCTCAACGCGGTACGAAGACAGCCACAACGGCGGCAACGTCGTGGGCCTCTCGCGCTCGCTCTCGGGCGACTACGCCTCCTCCAGTGGCGGCCACCACCACCACGACAGCGAGGCCAGTTCCATGGCGAGTTCATCTTCAACCTACTCCAGCCGGTCCCAGTCCTCGCACTACTCCAGCACTGCGTCGTCCGAGTACTCGCACCTCGGGTACGACACCGCCGAGGAGGACAACTTGCAACAGCAACACAACATGCAGCACTTTTTGCACCGCCAGTACTACGCGCGCGAACAGCAGTACCAGCAGCAGCAACAGCAGGGGTATGAGAGGGACGGCTCGGAGTCGCCAAGGACGACGCCGCGCGAACGGCAGGCTCCGCACTTCCAGGCCATCTACGAGGCCAAGTCAGGGGCGCAAAACAAGGCCGTTGGCAGAGGAGTTGGTAAGGGGCCTGCGGCGGCAGCAGCAGGCCAGCAGCGGAGCGCGGCTGCCAAGCTGTGGGACGACTTGCCACCGCCAGGGACCACCGAAGAGGTGCTGAGCCCGTTCTTGAGACGGCAGGACCGACATCGGTACGGAAGCTGAGCTCAATCCACTCCGCATTCACACGCACACGCACACGCACATTCATGAAGAAGTCAAGGTGAAGTCCCTTGATCTCCAAGCTATCTTTTACGAAGTTTATGTAGTTTTATATTTTTATTATCTTTTTTTCACGCCAAATAAAATTGTTTTCTTTCTTTCAATTTCAAATTTTCAATCAATTCATCAATATTCAGGCAATTGAAAATTTCAGCCGTGCGTTCTGGTATAAACAAAAATCAACTTGACATTATTTAACAACGCCAAAAATTAACAACAACTTTCGCAACAAGGACGAAACGGAACGCGGCAGCATGGACGTACGCGACGATTTCTTTTTCAACGCGTCATTCTCGCTCTTTTCCGGGCCAGTACTGCACGGGTTTGTCGCGGCCGAGATCCCGGCCTACAAGCGGACGCTGCTGGCGTACCTGCAGCGCGTGAGCGAGGCGAGCGAGGTCGACGAGGACCGCAAGGGCACGATCGAGATCAAGTGGAAGCGGTGGGGGAGTGTGGACGGCGGCAGCGACAATGGCGTCGGGCAGCAATCAGAGCACCGACAGGCGGGGTTGTCGGCGGGGGTGCAGTACGCGGTGGATATGGTGTTCATACGGTACAACCGCGCGTTGCACCGGCTGTGCATCCTGACCCGCAAGCACCTCCTTCTCGCAAACAGCAGTGACCCGGCGGCCACCGACAAGCAGCGGCGGCAGCGCCTGGAACGCATGCGCCACGGGACCGTCGTGTTTGCGAACGGCACGCCCGAGGTCCTCGACGTCTGCCGGTACTGGCTCGGCAAGCAGTTCGACGCCGCCATGATCCCCCTGGAAATCGCCCAGCCCGTCCTGTTTGCCGAGTACGACAAGTATCTCAAGTCGACTGCGGCCAACAGCGGCACTGGACGGGGCGGCGCGGCGGCGGACTCGGAGCTCGTGTTTGGGATCGAAGCGGAAATGGCCAGGAACCTCAAGGACATTACGATAGGCGTGTCCGGGTCAGACGTGCCAAACTACTTGGCCAACGGGTATGCAACATCAGCATCCTTTTTCTTTTCTCTCTCTCTCTCTCTCTCTCTCTCTCTCTCTCTCTCTCTCTCTCTCTCTCTCTCTCTCTCTCTCTCTCTCTCTCTCTCTGGTAATTGACACTAACTGGGCAATTGTAGAAACAGCGTCGCTGGCATTGTCATGAAGCACGTCGCGGCCACAACGGCGATCAATTTACACAAGCTCAAGCTGGTGCGCGTGAACTGCCGGGGCTTGATCATGACGTCGAGGGGCAAGATCAAGGTCTTCCGCGAGGCGCATTGGGCCGAGGACAACTGTCAAAGGCTGTGGGAGCTCGTTGAGAGCATTTCGGAGCAAGGAATTGCATGAACTAGAGCTTTCCAAGAGTTACTCGGACACATTAAAAACAATATACGATGAGGCCGCATTGACGTACTCTTGTCGTTCAAACATACAAGCCTGTTTCCTCAGCCAAAGGTAGCATGGCTAGACCTAGACTGCCTATCAATGATAGGTACCTAGCATTGGCAGTCGTCACAAAGCGGGTGCTATTCACCTCTTCCTGCTGATACAGCAGCATCTGGCGAGAAGAGAAATATCTATTATGTAGAGCCGGTGACGGTCAGGAATCGCACCGTTTGCATAACCAAACTCTCATGGGTGCGGTCACAATCCTCCATAAGTAAACCTTCTTTTCCCAATATAAAATCCTCGGTTAAACTTCTTCACCCCACAAACCAACCCCGAATACAACTTTTTTCTTTTCATTTCGAATTGAGCTCCAGTAATGAACTCGACAACTCCTGAATTATAGTCATGGTCACCGCTGATTCCAACACGAATAATATTGTGGCTCGGTCCATGGAGCGGTCGGTCGCGGGCCTGCTGAGTTTTGTGGTGTCCAAGGAAGAGTACCAACGCATTCTCACATGGGCCCATCTCGAGAACCAGAACAATGGTGAGCCCAAGGGCAATTGCGGTGGCTTGCGAAGCGTGCTTTTGCCCAACCCGAACTTGCTCGACTCGGAGCTCTTTGACGACATGCTGGCGTTCGAGTCGCGGTCCACGGCGTCGCAATCGCCCGGCAACGGTGATACCAAGACGGAAGTGCACTTGCATTCGGTGCCGAGGATAGTCAGATCCAACACTCGATTTATTATCAAGGCCTACTTGTTCATTCTGGCAATTAAGAACGGCCGCGTTTTATATCAAGACCGGGGCGTCCTAAAAACTCTCAACGGACTGTCCGTGGTGTATGGCAATGGCGCAAAGGCAGCTTTGGCGGTGACAGGCATGAGCTTGTCCTACAAACTTGTCTGCCGGCTCTTGACCACGCTGAAAAGCTATGTCTCGTTTATATTTGACACAATGAAGGACGGCAAGCAATCAAGCGTGGACTTTCCAATCAAACTGAAAACCATCATTGGGCTTGTGTCGGGCGTTTGCTCAGGTGCGTGTTTCTATTACTTCCCTGCGGACTACGCACGAGACATTGTTGCAGTCTACGCTGTAGTCAAAGCGCTCGAGGTCTTGTACAATCACCTCGACAAGCAAGGCCATTTTAATTTCAAGCCAAAGGCGTTCGGCTCCTGGACCCTGTACCCGTTTGCCTACGCCCAGCTCTACCACTCCTTCTTTTTCAACCCCGAGGTCAATGTCAATTCGGTCAACCGCCTCCAGACTCTTTCCGCCAAGAGCTTTTTCCCCACTATTCCGCTCCTGGCCAGTAGCGGGTCATGGCCGACTACCGAGGAGTTTGTTGATAGCATGGCTCTGTACGCCAAGTACGGATATCCAAAGTTCAAGGCTCAGGTCGGGCAGCCGGGATCCGCCATGCCCGATTTTTTGGAGCCCGTCAAGTCTGTATTAGTGAGAACGCACCCGCTCGTTGACACCACGATCGGGTCCCTGACGCACCCGTTTGACCCCAGACTGACGCGTGCCTACAGCGGCATCATGCTACGCAAATTCAACTCAGTCGGCAAGTATGTGCTCGGTTTCTACGTGCTAAGGGCTCTGCTCAAAGTGGACAAGAACGAGCAAGGCGAGCCCATTAGCCGTACTGAGGCCCTTGTGAAAGCCGCCATCAACGCTGTCAAGCTAACGTCGTTTATCGTGCTTTCAACCACCACGGCGCATTTTGCAGTCGAGGCAAGCGAAAAGTACCTGAGTCCGAAGTGGATCCCCGAGAACCGGTTCAGATTGGCAGGCTTCATTGGTGGCTTGTGGGCGTTCCTTGACAGTTCCGACGGTGGCCATGGTCGCTACTTGTTTGCAGTGCGTGCGGCCATCCTTTCGCTGTGGAGGACACTGGTAAAGGAAAAGAAGGTCAAGCCGATCAAGCATGGCGATGTTTATTTATTTGTTGCAAGCTTTGCAGTCATCATGTCTGTCTTTGAAAGCAGTCCAGACTGCATTTCTAGCTCATTTTTGAGAAAAACCTTCATGTGGATCAAGAACGACGATTTCAAGGATCCCGTGCTGACAAGTGTATAATTGATGTCATTAAACGTATATTTAATATTGAAAAAGAAAGGGACACAAAAAAAAGAGGCTATCATTACTTTTTTTTTTACTCAGTATCCAGCGGCTCCAGGAGCATCTTCCTTGCCCTTCAAGGCAAGAAGCACCTCCTTGAACCTCGTCTTGTCGCTCAACTCGCTCTTCACACCATTGCTGCTGGTGTCAACGATTTTAAGGATGCGGTCCCAAGTGGTACCCACGACGCTGTTATCACGCTCTTCAATGAACTTCTTCTCGGCCTCGCGCACCTCCTCAATGGACTGGTCCTTCTTTGAGCTGTAGTTGTCGTAAAAGTCATCAATGGAAGCCTTGGCCTTCTCGCGGGTCTCAGCGCGCTTGGCCGCGCTTAGCTCGTCGCGGCGCTGGATCTCGAGGGCCTGTCGCTCGCGCCACTCCTGGATGGCGGGGGACTCCTCTAGCGACAATTCCTTGCCGGTGGGGGCGCCCTGGAATTCATTGGCCGAGACGCTCTCGGTCTGTTCCGAGCTCCATGCATTGGTCTAAAAACTCACGGTTAGCATTGATACATTGATGGCGAGGGGGGCATTGCGCCGCACAAAACTACTCACCTCGTTGTTGTTCTCCAAAGCAGGGAAGGCCTCCTTGAATCCCGAGATCTCGTCGGCCTGCTCGCCGGCCACATCGGCATCCTCGTTGGTCTGGAACTCGCTGGCGTCGGCGCCCAATGCAGCCTTCTCGCGGGCCAGGAAGTCGTCTTCGCCGTCAGCGGCACCAGCGTCTGTGAAATCCATAAAGTCGTCGTCGTTGTTACCGGCGCCACCTGCACCAGCACCGGTGATGTTGTCGTCAATCTCTTCAAGAGCAGGGAATTTCGAGCTCATTGTATGTATTTAGTCTGTTTAAAAGTGTGTGATATTGCGGTTTAAAAGGGCTAGTAATTAAACCAAATGCCAGCTTGTTTGTTAAATGGAAAGGGAAGTTGATGATGTATGTGTCTCTTTCTTGTTGACGGAGGCTGGAGAAGCCCTAGCCCTGTATGGGGTATCTGACAATCTGATTGCCAAGGTGAAAAATTCCAGCCTGCACCCGACACCAACGCTGGAATTCAGACAACTTCAGTAATGGCATTCAAAAGTTTACAAAAAGTACGGTTTGGTTTCGTTTAGTTACAAATGCAAGTTTATTGTTTGTTGTTACATGGAATAAGTGGGTGTTGAAGTCACCCAAGTCAACTACCAAATCTGTTTGGCGGTCATTTTGAACCGCTCAATGCCCAGGAACTCGCCCACGCCAGATGTATTCTTCTTCCGTGTCTTTTGCAGCGGAATGGCTTCGTCTGGATAGTACAGCTTGTCCCGTAAATGCTTGGGCAGCTCGATTGAGTTTTGGGGGCCACCCTTGATAATTCCAGGTGCGTAGTCATTTTGGTCAGACTCGTAGCCGCCTGTGTGGCTGGGCCGATGGTGAGCTGAGGGATTGTGCTCGGTGTGGGATTGGGATGCACGCTGTTTCAGCTCTGCGGCAGTGACGGGGTTGGTGTGGGGTCTACCCGCTGTTTGGGCAAGGAGCTGGCTGCGTTTGCGCGTGCTGTACTGAAGCAAGGAAAGTCCTAACATGAGCTTCAGTGCAAATAAAAGGGCAAATATTGTGATTCCAACCAGAGTTAAACTAAGGTATCGATAAAAGTCGTCAAAGTTTATGCGGCCGGTCTGAATGTCGGACAAGATGTTGCACGACGTAGTATAAAGGTCATTGATGACGTTGAGTGGGAATGCAGTTATTTCAGGGTCGAAGGCAGCTGCCTCCAATGCATTTGTCGCATTAGGAGGCATAATGGTAGTTATGGTCGCAGTCTCAATTTTGTCTACCGGTCGAGAGGAGGAATGGTGCTCAGCCAGCATGCTATAGCTACCGACCAGCATGCGGAAAAAGACACAGGCAATTGGGAAAATGGGTAGACCAATTCTCTTCATCATGACATCGTCTGCAAAGGAGTTCTCGCTGTAGTCGTATGCAAGCACGTCTAGAAACTTTCTGTAAACGCGGGGTCGGATGTTGTTAAACTTTGCAATGTACGCATGCTTGAGCCAGTCCACCATGAGTTCGCTGCCTACAACCACACTCATGGGCCCCATCAATGCGCCAATATAAGTATTCCACCCTGACCAACTGCGTGGAATAAGTCCAGAGGTGCCGACTTCAGCAATATTCCTTAGCCCAATGATAAAGAGCATGGTGGTAAGCTGGAACCGTTCAGTAATGTCTGCACATGCCAGTTGAAAAAGGTTTTCACGCTCAAACTTTTTAAACACGGCCGACTTGATTTCAGCAAACTGATTACTGAGTAGCAAAGTCAAAAGAGCGTTGGAGTAGCTGTTGACGGCAACATTCAGCGATATGATTTGGTACAGAATGGCCAGCGAGTGAAAGTAAATGTAGACAATGCCGAGAACTGCATACACAAGGGGGCGATAGTATTTTGCCAAGTTGTCCTTGTAATGTCGCTGAAGAATTTCGTACGAAAACAGGCATTCCAAAATGTCTTGCCCCAGCGCCGAAAACAGCTTGTCGGCAATTTCAAGGACATTAAACATGACGTAGAGCTTCACTGCACTTTGTCCTCTAATGATGTGATAGATTTTACTCGTGTCCAGCTGCAGTAGCAGACTCAAGATCAGTGCAAACATGAATCCTTTAATCACGTCTGCCTTTCGGCTCATGGGGAGACGGGTTTTGTCACCCGTCAGTGTATTTTTGCAAAGCGTGTAGAGCGCGAAGATGAAGCGAAGGGGGAGGATGGTGAAAAAATGCAAAAAGCTGTCCAAGCACATGAGCGTGCCAAATGTAATGACTCGCTCCAGGTAGAGTGGGACGCGCGTGAAGTTGACGAGTTGTTCTGATTTTTCTTCCGAAAAGGCTTCGTTTTTTTGTGAAGCTAGTTCCAAAAGAAGATAGCTCCAAAGCGTCATGGAGCGCGGTTTGACTTCCGGTTCTTCAAAACTCGATTTTGTCGGACTTCTTGTCTTGGCTTTTGCTGGGGATGACTGGATCGTATGGGAGACTGATGGGAAGGTGAAGTCGTCCTTTACACCGAGAGCATCTACACTTGCTTGCAGTTCGGCAGTCATTCGCCGCCGTTTTTCTCTACTTACTGGTCCCTTTTTTTCTGTTTCCTTTGGTGGTTTTTGTGACCAGGGCGATTTCAGTTTGCGGTTGCGATGTCGCATGTTGAACCGCGGACTCGACGGCACCTTGTGTAAATCCAACGCCTCCACGTTGGAAAAGTGCAACGGTAGTGGTCGTGGTTTGCTTTTGCTAGTAGATGCAACAAGAGTTGGACTGGCTGGTGTCAGGTTCGCGCTGTCGCCGGCAGCGTCGCTGAATATACTGGAACCCTGACTTGGGGGGCGGTCCGATTGTGCTGAAAGCGGGGCGTCGGCGGTCTGAGTCTCGTCAACCCAGTCTTGGATTCCCGACAAGTCCTCCCTTTGACGGATCTCCTTCATGTGCTGTTCCAGCTTCTCTGAAGTCTCCGATTTAAGCTTCTCGGGCTGTCTGTTTGGCAGCCCATGGTTCATCTCTAATACCAACGCGCTCATCTGTGATTCATTCTTGACTAGCAGAAACTATGTAAGGTTGTTCCAGCCTGTGGCGTAAATGGTATGCAGTATCTAGCATATATGTTTTGATACCCTGTGTCTGTCGCTTTTAAACCCGTACTTTTGTGTCCTTTATATAGCCAAATGGCAAGGAGACTAGGTTCTGTATCAGATCCTGTTCTTGCCTAATGCTGCGTCCAACCCAGAAACTCAACTTTTAACCCTTGCCCTTGGTGGTTGGGACGTTTCAGATCTCGTTCCTGAGCTTCGGTAGAGTAAACTTTTTTGAAGCATCCTTTGACAGGTCTGCAATGCATTTGATGGAGTAATTATGTACAAGTAAAAAAACAGAAAAGTAGCACACTATGACAGCTTTCTGACGTCACTGTGAATGCACCACAAATACGGCTCTTCTTCTCTCTTTTTGTCTATCGCCTTCCACTTGGCAATGTCCCGTTGAAACTTTCCAACAAGCTCTATATCCTTTAGCCGTTTGCGCGACACAATAATGCTAGCGTAGTTCTCTGCTTTCCTCTGAAAAGCCCGTTTCTTCATGTTAGCTGACATTATTGACTCACGGTAAGCAGATGTCCATTGCTCGACAGTTTTCTGTTTGTACTCCGCTGATAGGTCTTGGGCTGACGGGTTGCAGTGTCGTTCCAGTTCCATCTCCCATTCTGCCTCCTGAGCAGCAAGTGTCTCCATGTCCGTATATGCTTTTATCTGATCCAAGGTGTTGTTCTGGGATTTTTGGCGAATGATGCTCGTGACTGAAGGGCTCTGAGTGCCAAAAGGGCGCAAGAACCAAATTCGTCCAAGGGGAGACGAAGCATTTGCGATATGCGCTGTTCTTGGTTTCTCGGTTTGTATTTGGCGTTTTTTGGCTTCGCGCTCTCGTTCTCTGAGTCCCATCCATTCCGGCAAGAGTACGTAGTCGATATAGTCTGGATCAATGTCGCCGATTGACTGTGGGAGTCGCCCCGAGGCTTGATAAGCCTTGATCATTCTACCGCGCTGATTCTGTACTCTACTGACTTGCCGTAAATTTTCAAGTTCTCTGCCTTTAGGTGCTGGGTTCCATTCTAGCTTGGCTATCTCTTTGCTTTCATAGTCTTGCTGTTGCGACTTCATCAAGTCGTGGATTTGATCCTCAACCCATTTGGCTTCGGAGTTCTCTTTTGTCTCTCCGTGTTCGACTTGATGCACGATAGCTTGCCTTAGTCGCGCTTCGTACTGGCTTGCTTGAGTTAATAACTCTCCAGTCTTTGTCGGACCCATGACTTTTTTGCCGTCGTGAAATCGTTTGCTGATCTCGCATCTTAGATACGACTGGTAGCTTGGTGATATCGGCACATGATATGAGTACTTGATTAGCCGGCGAAAGAGCCGAAGTGTAGGTTGTCGGTGCGATTCCAGTAACTTGAAATGAACTCTCTTCATGTTGCTTTAGCGGACTGTTGGTCGAAGTTGGGAGGTGAAATATTTTTTCGCTTCTCAGAGTGGCAACGCGAGCCCAAAATCAATCATGAAAATAAATATATTGGCAGAAATCAAATACGCTCTAGCTACTCGTCCTCTTCTTCGTCGTTCATGACTGCGATTTCGAATTCGTCGTCGTCTAGGGCGAATGCGATAGTGTCACCCTCCTTCAACCCAGCAATTGTATCCAGCTTGTCAGTGTCCTTAACTTGTGCGAAAAAGGAGTAGGTCCCGTCATTCGCCCGTGTGGGCAATGCTAGCTTGATATCGCTGGCTGTCACGTCCTCTGGTCGCTCTGTTTCTTGGCCTTCCGTCTTATCTGCTGAATCATTCTTCTTGTCTCCTGTATCAAACCCTGGCGTAGGGATCTCAATGTCATCGCCGCCCGTGGCAAACGCGGGTTTTGGAATGACAATGTCGCCATCGTCGTCTTCCAAAACTCCTCCTTGGTCGCCGGACTCTAGCACGCCGGACTCGTTTAATGCTTCGGCCAGTTTCTTCTTGAGTCCCAGAAAGGTCTCGCTCTTCTTGGCGTACACCAGAACGACCAGCTTCTGGTACTTGAGCTTGAGTGTCAGATCAACTGTCGGCGCCTGTCTAGTTAGCAATGGACATGCTTTTCTACTCTGAAAACCCACCATGATAGAATGTTAAAATGTGTAGACTGCGTTGTGGTTGCAAGTTGTAAGTCAAACGCAGGTCCATATCCGCGACCGACGAGCTGTTACCCGGCAAAGTCCACAGTTAGAAGGATCGGTGGCCTACTTGCGCCAACTACGTTGGGGCTTAATCATTACATGTGAGAGGCGCACGCCAAAGGTATCTGAGGCTAGAACCAGTTACTACCGTTCTTTATCAGGAGACTTGCGGTCTGCGTTATGAGCCTGTCTTATGGCCCTTTCGCTTCAGTCTTAGCAACGCGTCAAGTGTTTGGACCCCTACCCTTACAAACGCGATCTTAATTAATGTCCCGATTTGGCAATGTTTTGGTTACGGAACGCGTCGGTTTTTTCAGAGTGTTTTTCTGGCTCAAAGAACATACGGATTGGATATATTCTTCACAGTTGCAGTAACTTTACATTTTGCATCCATCAATCATCAACAACATTAGACAACCGACCTGAATCGGCTCCTTATTATAACCAGTTGCATCTAAAGAGCTTGACTGCATTTTGCATTTCATTGATACACAATGGTTTTGGTACGAGGTGCCCGAGCTGGTACGTTCTTACATGCAATGCAAGACCTTAATGTGGAACTTTTGAACTAACTTACAAAATTTAGGGCTACGGCGAAACATTGTACGCAAGGATCCGGTGCGACCGGCTGGCACGACGCCGCCGGCTTCTGCTCAAGCCAAGACTCCCGGGGAAGACGCTGCGAGCGAAATTCTAAGGTCTACACCCCCTAAAGCCGCAAAGAGCCTCTCGAGCATGTTCCCGGAGATCTCGCCCTCACCGGCCAAGATGAACATCAAGGCGACCATTGAGGAAGTCAAAGAGGATCCCCAGAAGAATAGAGAGGAAAAGATTATCATTGACGACGATGAAGACGACGAAGTTGTTAATATTATGGACGACGAGCCAGCGCAAGCGACAGCGCCCTTGACCCCGCGCAAGAACAAACGCGGCCATGAGGACATTGTCACGGATACGCCCACCACGCCGCAGCGGAGCACCAAACGTCTAAGACCCCGTACACCCCAGAGCGTGCGTGGCCCGGCCAGACCAGCCGTGCACACACCCACACACCGGTCCACACGCAAACGCAACCCTTACTTCAGTGCCCCCGCAGGCCATCTTAGCACACCCAGCACACCGACCGTTTACAGCTTGGCCAAGGCTCTTTTCCAGCGAGGCAGCAGCACGACCAACGTGGTGGGCCGCGGTGAGGAACGGGTCCAGATGCAAAAGTTCTTGTACCAGCGATTACAAACGCGGGGCAAAGGTGCGTTATACGTGAGCGGGCTACCAGGAACTGGCAAGTCTGCGTTGCTGAGCGAGGTCGTTGAGCAAGGCGCGGCGAGGTTTAGGACCAAGTACCCGGTCAAGGTGGCCAACATCAACTGTATGACGGTGGAAAACTCGAGCGAGATTTTTGAAATGATCCACCAGGAGCTGACTGCGGGCGAAGAAGACGACGAAGAGTTGCTTGCTCTTGAAGAGGGCGAGGAGGAGGAAGGGGAAGAAGGCGAGGTCATGATTTCGGGCGACGGTGAGCGATTGACGCTCATGCGCCGGCACAAACTCATCATTGAAGACCTCGAGCGCCGCATTTTGCGCCAGCCCACCAACCCGACTCGCCACATTGTCGTCCTCGACGAGCTCGACCACATCATGACCAAGGACCAAGAAGTCCTTTTCCGCATTTTCCAGTGGGCGTTTGCCGCCAACTCGAGCCTGATTTTGTTTGGCATTGCCAACGCACTGGACTTGACCGACCGGTTCCTGCCGCGGCTGCGGTCCAACAGCTTGACGCCGCAGGTGCTCGCGTTCAAGCCTTACACGGCACAGGAGATTGCGAGGATTATTGAGGAGCGGTTGTGGTCGCTCATGGGCGGGCGGCCTGACGACGGGCGCGCGGGGGCGACGACGGGCACCGCGCAGAGCCTGCCGCCGCTCATGCATCCGGCCGCGAT
>JAJMHN010000221.1:0-17371 GCA_030566025.1 Geotrichum cucujoidarum
GGCCGTGGCGGCTCTGCGGCTGGCGGGTACGACCCGTCGCGGTTCAACCTCGACCTGCGGCCCACCGCGGTCGCCGTGTCGCCCGTCCCCGCCGCCAAGGAGCCCGTGCTGCGCGCGTACCTCGAGTCCGTGGGCATGGCCACTCCCGGCACGGAGCTGACTCAACAGGGGGACACCACCGTGCGCGTGGCGTTCCCGGACCGCAAAACTGCCGAGGGGTTCTTTTACGGCGCGAGCGAAATACCCGAACTGGGCAAGGTCGACAAGGCCTGGAGCAGTAACAACGGCGGTGCTGGAGCTGGTGCCAGTGCAGGCGCAAGTGCGGACACGGCCATGGGCGAGTCCTAGGCTGGTTCCTTTTGATTTATTGAAAAAAAAAAAAAAAAAAAGAAAAAAAAAAAAAAAAAAAAAAAAAAAAAAAAAAAAAAAAAAAGTATCTGTAAAATAAGAGAAAAAAAAAAAAAATGACTTTTGGTATTTATTAATTTGTTGACTGAATATATTACTACACATGACCAGACAAGAAATAAAGTGTTTTTATAGAGACTTGTCAGACTGATCAATAAACTACAATTTGAATTAACTTGACTAACCAAGTTATAATAAGCAACCGAAACGACAATAAATCAAACATGGAGATGGAATATAAAATAGACAATAAATTAAAATAACAAAAAAAAAAACTAGAGAACTCGTACTTCAGGTCGAAACAAAAAAAAAAGACTAGTGATCAATGAAAGTAAAAAATGGATGGATTAATATGCAATGCAGGATGTGTGTGTGTGTGTGTGTGTGTGTAGATGTTGGTCATGAAATGTTGTTTAATACCGGCGGGCAGTCGCAGGCACGCGGTTGCGCGGGCGCAAGCCGCTGGCCATGTCCACGCTCATGTCGTCGGCAAAGACGACAATGCTGCTGCCGTCGAGCGTGCCCACGTCGCTGGCGCCGTCGTCCGTCGCGTCGTCTGCGAGCGACATGGCTTCAGACGCCTCGGCCTCGGACGAATCCGCAGTGTAGTCGGATTTGGCCAGCGACGGGGCCACAGCCGACATGGTCGACTCCGTGTCCGTGGCGCTGCTGTAGTAGTAAGGGTTGTGGTGCGGGTGGTACTTGTTGGTGGTGGTGGTGGTAGTGGTGGGGCCGGCTGCGCCAATGGGTCTGCGCGAGGGGATGTGGCGGGCGCGCGAGGGCGGGGCTAGGTTGAGGCTACGGCGGGCCTCGTTCTCGCGCAGCTGCCGCTCGTACTCCATAAAGTCGTTGTTGGTGCTGTACGAAGTGTGTGTGGATGACTGGGTGCTGACGCTGTATATCGACGCGGTGTCGGAAATGGACATTTGGTCGCTGTTTGAGAGCGACTCGGGGTCAAACACAGGCTCTGCCGCATCGAAAGCGGTACACTCGGGGGTTTCTTGTGCTTCTTGGATAGTTATAGAAGAGGCTCCACTAGATGCTGAATTTTGGCCGCCACTCGACATGGAGAACTTGGACCGCAACGTTGAGCTCGAGGACCGCGACTTGGGCGACTTGGCGGTGGCCATACGGCACCACAGCGACCCCCGTCTGGCCTCAGGCATGAAGCTGCCTGGTTTAGGCATGTCATATAAATCGTCGTCGCCGTTGTCCCACGGATTTGGCTCGCTCATGTCAAAGTTGGTGATTGTTTCCGTATCCGAATCGCTCGAGTCTTGTGACCAGTCATATAGGCTTGGCGTCAAGCGCTTCTTGACCTTGTTTCGAATGTATCCCATTTTCGACCGCCTCTTGTCGTCGCCCATGTCCCAGCCTAGCGACCGGCCGGAATGGTACGCTCCTGATGAAGAGGCAGAAGAGTTCGAGTCGCGATTCGAGATTGACGATGCCGAGACTATATTGTCGTCTGCATTAACAGTGAGTACCTGTTCATTCACCAGAGTACCGTCCTGTTTCAGCTTGCGCATGACGACGTCGCATTTGCCGTTCTTGGTAGCTGTGTATATCTGTGCTTGAGTGTTGGCGGAGTTGCCGCTGCCCATGAATGACTGGATTTCTTTCCACAGGGCGCCTCTGCTCGTGAGAATGGAAGACGTAAACGACACAGCCATGGCTGTGGCTTGTGCCAGGGGTGCCGACGAGGACTTCTTGTTGTAGCCTGTGCCCCCTGGCGTCCAGTTGCTTGACATGATGGCGGCTTGCATTGCTGAAGGTGGGCGTCGGCTGCTTTATAAAGGGCTGGTGTCGTGCCTACAACGATATAACTGCGTAGTGTTCTCTTTGGACTATAAACGTATATGCGACACTTAACGGAGTAGCGTAAGGGAAGTTAAATAGAACGAGGTATTATGTAGATTATGAGAGTTATCGGACTGAATAGAGAAGAAGAAAAAGGCGAACGGGGAAAACGGCCTTTTTGTGTTTTCTTGCTCTAAGCCTGGATAAGTTAGTAAATGATTGGTAATCATTTGTCAGCAGAGGAATACCGCTTCAGAGTCAAGCTCGTAATGCTCACAAAAGTTCATGGAACTTACTTATAATTTTTTTCACATCATTCTAGCACTATTAGATAGCGCCAGAATCAATTTACATCATTTAAGTGCGCTCTTGTCGGTTGCGCGACTTGCGAGTTGTCGAACCTCACTCATGTCGCTACAGCCCTAGCCCTCTATGCGAAATTAATTAATGTAAACAAAATACAGGTCGTAACAAGACGTTTTTTCCTCACCATCCCGCTTTTGCTCTTTTTTTTTTTTTTTTTTTTTTTTTTTTTTTTTTTGTCTTTGATACCCTTATTAAATACCCTGTGAAGATACCCGAAATGGAGGTTGCTGCTTTTGCTTGTTTGTCTATGCTTGGAATGGGCGCCATGGGGTTTGGCTACAGTTTCAAGCAGTTCAAACGCGCCTCCAAGAAAGCCAAGTGGAGCGACCCGAGATGTGTCGTGCCTCTGCAAGAGTCGTGCGTGAGAAAGTTCAAGTTGATTAACGCCCTCTGCGGCGAGAACAGGACGCCTGTGATGGAAATTTGGGACGACCACGGCGTGCTGCGCTACACAATCGAACATGGATCTTTCTATTCGGCGGCTTGGTGCATGAAGGACCCCTCTACGCACCAAGTCGTTGCGACAATCAAGGTGTCTCCAATTGGCTCCTACTTTGTGTTGGAAACTGGAATACCCACTAAAGTTGTTTGTGCGTCCAAGGAGTCGGGCCGATTCCGCGAGTTTCAAGAAGAGAAGAACAGCATCATGTCCACGTTCAGATGGTATTCCCAGAGCTACCACCTGGAGCATGTAGTAGTTCAAAACGACGATGCCTGCAACGAAGCGACAGTCCTCCACGAAATTGTGGGCAGCTGCTCACGACTTGATGCCAAACACCCCGCTTTTGAATTTTCATTTGACACCAACCGTGTCGATATTGTCACTGTCATTGCCAGTGGATTTATTAGCATGAAGGCCGACTGGAGAAAGACCAAAAAGACAAACTCTCAAGCGACAAAGGACTTGAAAAAGGACGAGTCGGTTTTGCGAATCAAGAAGTTGCTTGGACGGCCATCTCGCAGCGAATGCCTTCCTCAAGGTGTTGCGCAACAAATTGTTCGCCAAGAATGCGAGACCCATGAGATCCAACCCCCTCTCCGCATGCCCAAACCGGCCATGTCTTCAGGACCCACAGTCACTGTCAATATTAACAATGGAGACCAAGTGCAGCAGGAGGCTCTTCGGCCTACGGTGTCATTTGCTGAACCCGTAGCCACCTACTCTAGCAGCCGTTCCGCTAGCTGCGCGCCTCCACATGCGCAAGACTTGAGTCAGACCTTTGAAGATTTTTTCGATGAAGCTGAAGAGCTTGAGGAACAGCGACACATTGAGGGAAACACGATCTGCTCTTCTGGCCCACCCGGCCAAAGCACCACGTACGGCAGCCATCCGCGCATTCGGCCCATGTCCAACTCTTGTACGCCCATGATTACAACCCCTGCTGTTAGCTGTGCCCGCCTCGAGTCAGCTGTACTTTTCCCAGCGACCATTAAACGCCAACCCTCGCTGCCGGCCCAACCTACATTAGCCAACCCCGTATGTTTGTAAAAAGAATCCCCGACCTCGTAGTAGTAGCAAAGATCACCAAAACACATTTTCAAAAAAAAAAAAAACGCCTTTCATAAAATCAAATAGCAAGTACTGAAATAATAAATAAGTTTTTGAGCATCAAGCAGCTGCTTCCTCGGTGGCAAAAGTCTCGTAGTCTTCCAAAGACTCTTGGATGAGGACCTTGAAATCGGTGACTTGGAAAATCATTCTCTCCACCTCTGACCTCATTTCCTCTCGCCGGCGCTCGACATTTCGTTTCAGCGAGTCGTACTCCATTGCGATAGTCTGAGCACGCTGGTTCAGTGCCATGACTCCCTGATTTGCTTGCATCTCCATGTTGTTGAGTTCGCGGCTTAGTCGCTCTACTTCGGCATGGCTGGCAGCCGTGTCCGCCGCCCCTGTCTCGGTAATTGTCTCGTGCGTGAACCGCGTTGTATGCAGCTTAGCTTCAAGCGTGGCCACACTGTCGGACTTTTCAGAAATTTCTTCCGTGATATTGTCAAGCTGGTCTTGGAGTTTAAGTGAGTCGTCTTGGGTGGTATGAATGCGCGAGGCCACATCGTTGCGGTGTGTAGTCAGGTCGGATCTGATTGCGGACAAACCTGGTAAAACCTCCTCTGGTTTGAGAGACAAGAGCTCATCAGATAGCGTGGCGTCGAAATTGATTGTTGGTGTGGGGAGGGAGTGTGTGTAAACAGCAGCATTGTACTTGTGAACCAAGGAATCCAGCGTGTCCAGCTGTCCCTGCGCTTGAACTTCCCTTTCCGATATAATTTCTGACATGGCTTGAAGAGAGGTTGCAGTTTTCTCAATCAAACGACCCAAATTCTCTCGCTCATTGTTCATTTTGTCGATATCTGCTGGTGTCAGACCTTGTGCCTTGACTTTTGCTTGCAAATCTTCCTTTGTAGAGTCGATTTCCAACAACTCTTCCTTTGCGGTTTCAAGCCCTTCATGAATTTTTTCCAGGACTTTGGCCCACTTGTCTTTTCGACTTTCCATGGTCTCAATGTAATGCTTGAACTTTTCCAAGTCGCTTTTTAGAGCTGTGCCTTTGCTTTCAAGGGCCACCAAATCACCTTTTTTCTTGACAAGGTCAGCGTGTTTCTCTTCCAGTGCTCTTCCATCTTCTTTTCGCTGTTCCATTTCGTCATTGAGCAAACTGCTGTATTCGGCAAACTCCTTTTGCATTTCTTCCTGATATTCAGTGTAATCGTCTTCGTTTGCCAGAAACGCCTTGTAAGCTTTGGAAATGTATCGAATAAATATTTGGTCCAGTTCATTGTCGTCTTCACTAGGGTTCTCACTATTGTCCACTGCTTTTGGGCCCGGCGAAGTCTTCTTGTCGTACTCGTCCAGCGTCTTGTTCAGTTCGACCATCCAATGCAGCATGCCCAAATAAACTGGCCAGTTTTGTCCACCCACAGCGGAAATTTGGCTCTTGTTGATGCTTTCCAAAAAAGGGTATCCGATCGTTTTCAGCACAAAAAACACTTCGTTTTCAATAGACTTTGTAAACTTGTATCCTGGATCCATTCTTTTGTAAAGCCATTGAAAGATGAATACAAAATCCTTTTGAGTTGGCGCTTTCAACGACTTTGGCGTTAGTGGATGTCGCATATCGTTTTCGAACTTGTGCAATACTAAAAAATCGTATATTTCTTCAGATATACGCGCCTGGTATCCTCGGTCTCGCAATGGTCGTGTATCCTTTGACGACGCGCCTAGTCCGGCTAAGCCCTTTCCTGGAGTCAACGGCATCAAGCTTCCAGCCATACTCGGTCGCGCTTGTCGTACACTTCTTCCCGGAGTGGAGGCCATGGCCATACTTTTTCGCGTACTTGTACCGCTTGCAGATTGTGACATTACCATACTTTTTCGTGTGCTTAAGCTGTTGGTCGTTTGCGCTCCTGCAGCTCCCAGAACATTACGCGCAGGGGCAGGGCGGCCCGGTGTTCGTGCGTATGGCATTGATCGCGCCGTGGATTGTCGGTGTGCCGAGTCGACTTTTCCGCTAGCTAAGCTTTGTCGAGGGAGCATGCTATTTCGCTGAGAATTTAGTCCAATCGCGTTCGGGAGCATGCTTTTTCTTTCTAGGCGTTTCAAGCTCATTGCTGGGGCTGGAAGGTTCATGTTGTTCATGTTGAGAGTCTCTATTAGTGCCGGTTTTTGGTAGGTGTTTCGCGACATGGTATGATTCGACCGATTTCAGTGGTAACCACTGTCTTTATACGCTTTGAGTGTTTCAAAATTATTCAAAAATAAAATGCTTCGGTTCAATACACGTCCAAAATGAGTTTGCGATAGTTGTAATGAAAGTTATTTGCCGGAAGAAAGAATTATTTGCAAGACGAGAAGTTACGCGTTTCTGTTTTGATCCTGTGTTACCCTGGCAACAACAACCTTATATTCAGCCGTGCGTTCAATACCAACGTCTTTTCACTTATGTATGATGTCAACTTTTTTCTTAAATTGAATTTCTGTAATAGGTTTGAAAAAAATCTATCAATATTAAGAATGCTATGAAATTATATACCGCGACCTCTTCTTCCTGCGCGCTTTCCAGGAAGAACAACGGCGCTCTTCCTCTTGTCCTTTGAGCTTTTCTCTTTACCTTTTTGCTTGGACTCCTCGTACTCCAGTCTATCCTTTTCAATTTGAGCTTCAAGCTCCATTCGACGGTTAGTCTCAATCTCATTTTTCCTCTTGTCTTGAATAGAACGACCTTTGGATTTAATGCTGTAGAAGACACCACCGAGCTCTGCGAGCCAGAATGGGTCGACAGCAGTAACGGTAGACATGTATTCCTTGCTCGTCATGATGAGCTCGTGGTACACAACATAGTCAGGTAAAAAGCCTAGACCGTACAAGGCAGAGGTAGGATGGAGCTTCATGACGACATTGGTGCGCAAATTCATGTACTCACCCAGTCCTCTGACTTTGGCGGCCTGTGCAAAATAGCCACTGCAAATGCAGCGTCGGACAACATCCCAGTCGCCTCCACAGCTGCGCATTTTGACTGTTTTGTCTTGGCTAAGAATTTGGACCAGCTGGTCACGTACCTCTTTAGCCTTGCGCAATGATTTGGGGTGAAGGAAGTGCCGAGCGCACCACGCGTCAGAGAACCTGTTGGACTTCCATTGAGTGTAGACATGTAACAAGGTCAAATGGTCACTTTCAGCGACAAAAAACTTTTCTCGAGCGGCGTCAGACTCGTCTTGTCGTTCCTTTGGGCGGTAAAACACGTTGGGGACAGACAGCATTGACACAATAGTAATCATTTCCTCCACACATCCGTATTCGATAGATTGAATGACAAGTTTTGACAGAGAAGGCTCCATGGGAAATTTCGACATTTTCAGGCCCATGGGAGTCAACTGGCCAAGGTTGTTGAGCGCACCCAAGGCCCAAAGATCGTACAAACTGCTTGTCATGGTATCCATGGGAGGAGGGTCCATGAAATCAAATTCAAGCAAGTCCTTGATACCAAAACTCTTGATCAAAAGAAGAGTGTTAGCTAGGTTGGTTCGTTGAATCTCAGGGATGGCCTGCGGGTACATTTCATCAATTTCAGCGCGCTCTGTATAAAGCCTGTAAGCAACACCCTTGCCAGTTCTTCCTGCACGACCACTTCGTTGATTGGCATTTGCGACAGAAATAGGCGCAACTTGCAGCATATCCATGCCCATTTTGGGGTTGTAAACCTTCATTTTGGAGTACCCAGTGTCAACAACGTACTTGATACCATCGACTGTCAGTGAGGTCTCGGCAATGTTCGTAGCCACAATAACTTTTCGTGTGCCCTTCTTTGCGGCGTTAAAAATCTTGGCTTGGAGGTCAGCAGGCATCTGGGAATAAATAGGAAGAATTTCTAATGGGGCAGGGTTATCCAGCATGGTCAGTCGCTCGGCAAGAATTTCGCAAGTGGCCTCAATGTCTTCTTGACCAGTCATGAAAACAAGAATATCACCTGGGCCACTTTGCAAATGTATGGTGATGACTTGCTTGACAGCTGCCTCAACGTAATCCTCCACGGGGGTAGAATGATGAATAATGTCGACAGGGAAAGTTCGACCAGGAATTGTAAACTGAGGAGCACCGCCAAAAAATGTTGAGAAGCGATCAGCATTCATGGTCGCAGACGTGACAATTAATTTGATATCTCGTCGCCGGTTCAAAATAGTCTTGAACAATCCCAGCAACACATCAGTATTGACTGCACGCTCGTGTGCTTCGTCCATGATGATACAGGAGTACTTTTCAAGAGTAGCGTCGTTCTGGGATTCGTGAAGCAAAATACCGTCGGTCATGTACTTGATCACTGTCTTGTCGCTAGTGCAGTTTTCAAATCGAATAGCATAACCAACCTCAGCACCCAGGTCACACTCCATTTCTTCACTCACACGTTTCGCAACACTCATGGCAGCTACACGACGAGGTTGTGTACAGGCAATCAATCCACGCTTACCGTAGCCCTCTTCGTATAAGAACTGTGTCAACTGAGTGGTCTTACCCGAACCCGTTTCACCAATGACAATAGTGACTTGATTATCACGAATCACCTTCAGCAGGTTTTCTCTCACTGCAAAAGCAGGTAAAAATTGTCGTTGCTCCTTGACGGTTCGCGTTTTGCTAAAGTCACTAGAACCCTCTTGCTTTGAAACATGGTCTGAAAACTTGTTAGACTGTTCGGCTTGCGACTCTTCTTCTTGTTCAGCACCTGATTCCTTGACACCCAATACATTGCCCAGTGTGGTACCAGCCATGCTAGCTGCCTCTTTGGCTTGCTTCTGTCGTTCTCTTTTTTGCCGTCGTTCCCGCACTACAGCACTGCCTTTCTTGGCAAAAATAGCCATGTCGCTTTGAGGGTCCAGAACTGCCGATACTGGGTCCCGTTGCCGAGTAAATACCTGCTGACCATCTAAAAATGGTGGCCTCAAATTGTGCACAAACAAATGGATTCTATTTTCGTTCTCATCGTCAAAGTCAGTGTCGACGTAACCTTTGCCCTGTACACCTGAAGTAACCAATTGGTTCTGTTCCCACATGTCATGCTCTTTCTGCTTTTGGCGAGCGAAATTTGACATGCGAGTTGTAACTTTTTGGCGGAGAGCTTCTTCGCCAGCTTCGTCGTAGTAACCATCACCGAATGGGTTGTGTGAATCGTCTCCAGCAGTGTGACCATACTCGTCTCCAAGGTACCAATCTCTATCAAAGGCCGTTTGAGCCTCAAAGTCGGACTCGTCGTTCCCGGCCGCTAGATCATCTTCTGTTTCACGAGAGTCCACTTGCCGCCTGTCCGGTCTACGAGATCGGCTTCTATCGTTGTGGCCAGGTCGAGAGTATGCATTCTTATCGTCCTTGAAATCCCGGTTTGAAGCTGGTGAGTTTTGAGAACCAGAGTTGTTTGATAAATTTCGCTTTGCTCGAATTGCCTCCAGCTTTTCTCTGGCAGTGGCTGACAATTTATTGAGACCAGTGTCATTGCTGTCGGGGCGCTCCTTTTTCTGCTGGGCAATGTTGGAGACTTTTTTAAATGCTATTTTCTTGTCCTGCGTATTCGTCTGCGGTTTAGAGTCAGGTTCGTACTCCACTTTGATCTCCTGCTTGACCTCGCTTTCGTTTTCAAGTTTGATTTTTTTTGCTAGCCTGTCTAAACCGTACTTGCTCTTGTGCATAGCTGTAGGGTAGCGATCTGTCGACGGCGAACTTTCGCGTTTGGGTTTGAAAATAAGTCCACCTTTTTGCTCAGAGGCGGGCAAAGTATTGACTGCTGGGCCTTTGTCCTGGAACTCTTGCTTGATTTGCAAGCCTTTAGTCGAACTGCTAATCTTTTCATAAGTTTTGAGAAGAAAGTCTTCTTTAAACTTGCCAAAAGCTTGACATGCCTGGACAAACGCTTTCGCCGTTGGCAGCCTCTCGGCAAAAGAGACTACCTGCTTGGCCAAGGACTCATTTGGGGCGCTTCTATTGAGCTGATTAGCAATGTCCAATGCTAAATCATGTATAAATGCCTGAGAAACACTTGAATTACCTGAATTCATTGTAACGCTCGAAGTATGGAAAATCGAGAATATTAGAATGAAGGGCTCGCAAACCCAATATGCTGGTTTTGTATCTGCCACCACAATCTACGCAGGACCATGATGTACCCTGCAAAATCCAGCGATTTCCCTCCCACCAAAAAATTTCACCAAATCAGCGCTTCTCCGTGCAGAACCAAACAGACCTCACGCAGCACTCAAGCACCAGCACCAGCTTCGTTGAGTCTACTAGACATGTTCAGTTCGATAAAGCCCCGCGTTTCTCAGGTTTCAAGAGTGCAGACTCGCCTGGTCTCTTCTTTCACCAAGAAGAAGGACGTCCGCGCTCCTTTCCCCACGACCTTCCACCCGGTCAGATCTGCCAACAAGACCAAGATCCTGCTGCCCGAAGGTGTTGTCCACAACCCTCCTTCTTCGGTGCCTACACCACATCAGACTCCTGCCGCTTTTTTGCCTGAGAGCGATCCTAGAAAGACGGCTGTTTGGAACACTGTCAAGCACAACACTGAGTACATGCCTCCATTGACCGAGCCTGCTCAAAAGCAATACAACGTTTCGCCAGAAGATATTGCTGAGATTCAACGACTACGCTTTGAAGAGCCCGAGGTTTGGACGCGAAAAGCCTTGGCCAAGAAGTTCAACTGCTCCCCATTCTTCATCTCTTTGGTCAGCAAGCCTACCCCCGAACGCCAGGCTGAGATGGACAGACGTTTGGGCGTCATTAAGTCGCAGTGGACTGAGCGCAGAGCTCTGGCCCGACGGGATCGCGCTAGAAGACATGCCATCTGGTTGAGCGATGCATAACTACTTTTCTTCCGTTCATCTCTTCTTACTCTTGTAAATAGTTCATTTGTATTGTCAACGTATTCCTTTCCTGTTGCTTCTTTCAACGATTCAAAACGCTCGTATTCAAGTTATCGTACAGAAATAAAATACAAACTAAGTAATAGCATCCATCATTCCATCACTGTCGGTTGGTTGAAAGTGCAGATTCGGTTTTGTTGTGTTGGTTGACTCGACATGATCCAAAAAATCAAACCTCCAAATTCCTTCTTCTTTCAGCATACAACTGTTTGGCCACAAGATCTAACATGTCAAAACTTGCGCTACTCGCCAAACAAAGAGCTGCCAACAAGCGGTCTCAATCTACGGCTCTCAATAACGATGAATCCTTGCCAGAATCCAAAAAGACATCACTTTCTTCCCTGGACCTTCTCGACAAGTTACAAGACAAGAATGATTCACTATCACCTTCTACAGACGACACCAAGCCAATCTCTAAATTAGCCAGCAGAGCAGCAGCCAGTAAATTAGCTTCTTTATCTAGTGATACTCGCCTGCCACCTAGACCTGCTCAAACAAGAACCGGGACCACAAAGCGTTCTACCAGCCCAGTAAAGAATACGCCACCACCGGTCAGCGCAGCCGACATGTTTCCCGACATTGACTTTAGCAGTCCATATGATTCATTCGAAAACGCTGAAATGTCTCAAAGCGATGTTACCAATGTGATATGTGAAACAGCTAGCTCCAAAAGTCGGCAAATTGCTGGTTCTGCATCTCTCAATAACTACATCTACAACCCGTCAAATCAAGCGGTCATCCACGCTTTCAGCAAACCGAGTCCAGATGACATTGTTCTCAAAGCTCAGAGTCAAGCTAAAAAATTTGATGGAGAGGCTGCGAATGGAATTGCTAAAATGAAGATTTCTGAACCTTCCAGTGAAGGCAACTTTTCCACCGCCAAGAACAGCCTTAATTATCTGATTCTATAAACGGACCTGCATGCCTGGTTACGCTGCAGCATATAGAGCTGCGCGGGCAGTTTAGCAGAATCCCATTCAGGATGGCGGGTTCTGTACATACACTTTGGCGCCTGTGTGACAATAGATTATTTATTTACATCAAGAGCACTTGAATCTATGCATTTAATACACAACACTATTTAAATGGGGCCCGCCTGGACAAGACAAAGTTCTTGCTTGTCTGCCAGTAGTCAAGTGGCGTATAGACATTAGATTCAGGAGAAAGGAATTGAACTGGGCCCAAAAAGACGTCTACCAAATGCATTGGAATGAAAAAACGATCAAAACAAATATAAACAATCAGTAACAAGGCTACTTTGCGTACTTGTTTGCCTGCTCCCTCACTTTGCTCTCGTAAAGAGTGCGAGTTTTCCTAATCGCGTTAGTATATATAACACAGGCGCGTATGCGTTTGGTGCGTGTGCGTTTAATGACTTACTTGTAAGCGTGGAAGGCATCAGCTTGAGCCGGCGATTCCAAATTTGGCGTGTCGAGAAGTTCTTGGATACCCAGAAGAATTTGCTTGAGCGTTAAAGCAGGGCGCCAGTCCTCCTCTTCGTTCAAAATACTCAGGCAGACAGTGCCTGAAGGGTAGACATTTGGATGCCAGAATCCGGCATCAAATCTGCATTTTGGTGGCTTCGTAGGGTACTCGCTTGAAAAAGAAATGACCAGGGGATACGTAGCACCTTCCCAGATTGTGCCGGCCTTGCCAGGAATACCGACAGACCATGTCATGAGATCAAGCTTGCCGTCTGCTCCCTTCTTCGGCTTCGCGTAAAAACCAAAAGGGTGATCTTTTCGCCATTGTTTTCTTGAAAGGTTAGCGACAAAAGTACCTATAATATCAGGAAAAAAATACCTACCGTTCTTCTTGTAAGCGGTTTTGACAGAGAGACATTGTGTATTGCAAGTACAGGTGTGGTCAGGTTTGTTTGGTGTATTCCCTTCTCGAAGATACAAAAACGCGGGATCAACTTTTGAAATCGCTGAATTCCCAAGCGCCACAAACAGCGTGACAGATATGCCTGATCAGGGTTGGGGCAAAAAGTGTATCACGTGCATATACCGACTTGCCGAGCCTGCTTTTGATTGAGATTTGACTCGATCCAAAGCTTCTTTTCTTCCTGCCAGACCTTTATAGACTTTTACGGCATTGGTTTCGCACTTTTAATAATAAAAACTACAATGGCTCCTGCTAGACCCGTCACGCTCGAAGACAAGGACGATCTCGATGATCTAGATGGTAAGTTTTGCTACGGAATACGTGACACCTTGACCCCACATCTAACAGCCCAGATTTCTTGGACGAATTTTCCGAAGAAGTTTTGAGCAAGCCACCTGGAGCTGAAGCCAAGGCCCCTCCAGCTGCTGCTTCTAATTCTGATGCCGCTTCAAACTCAGTCTCTGGTACCGCCCCTGAGCCTACTAAAAGCACAAGTGCCGAGGTCCCACCGCCTACCAAAAAGTCATCCAATGCTGAAGAGGAGCCTGATCTCGACGCTCTTGAGGCCGAGTTTGCCTCAAAGCTACAGATGGGAATGGACAGTCTGGTTAAAGAAATGAATGACTCCCCAGAAACCCAAAAACAGTTCGAAGCGCTGCTCGCTGAAATGGCCAAGGCTACTAACCCGGGATACGAAAAAGCGCCCACGCCAGCTCCCGCTCCTGCACCAGCTGCCAAAAGCCAGGCTTCCACATCGAGTGAGAAGAAGAGCTTTCAAGATACAATTTCACAGACAATGAACCGACTCAACGAATCAAAACAAGAAATAGATAAAGAGGTTTTGGAGTCTGGTGATGACGATTTCCTGGCAAAGATGATGAAGGAGCTCGAATCTGCCATGGGATCTGGCAGTGACGGAGATTTGGACATGTCCAAATTGATCAATGACATGCTTGAACAAATGGCGTCGAAGGAAATCCTTTACGAGCCCATGAAGGAAATGTACGACAAGTACCCTGCTTGGTTGAAGGAAAATGATGCCAAGATCACTGCTGAAGAAAGAACTCGATACCAGAACCAATTCCAAATCATTACTGAGGTCGTTACACAGTTTGAAAAGCCCGACTACAGCGACGAAAACCCCGAGCATCGCAAGTACATTACAAGCCGCATGGAGCTGATGCAAAACTCTGGTGCTCCTCCCAGTGAGCTCATGGGCAACTTGGCTGCTGGTAGCATCCCCGGATTAGACATGGACGGCGACGGTCTTCCAAAAGTACCTGCCGAGCTCGATAACTGCGCCCAACAGTAGTTTATAGCCTAATGATTCATCTAATGTAATATAAAAAGTGCTAAACAAGTCGATTCTGGTATTTTTTAGGGAAAGATATCAAATTGAATTCCAGGGTTAGGTCAGCCCATATTGGCCTCCGCGATCCTTATTTCGCTCTATTGACCCCAGAACATGAATTATTGAGTGAATGAAAGGTCTCTCTATAGTTTCGATACGTTGTTAGTTTGGTCATTACACGTTATTGACACGCTTTTCAAGATTGTTTGAATTTTCGTTCAGGTAACGTTACGACAATGGGTAAGTTTCTCCTGAAGAGTGCTGTAGCATCCTCATGCTAACGACCTTTCCAGACAAGAGCATTCAAAAGGGTCTGAGCGACCGATTGTACGACAAACGAAAATTTGCTGCTGTCGAATTGGAGCAGGTGATACGCGACTGTTTAGAAGATGGAGATCGAAACAAGATTAAGGTCATTATCGACCAGCTGTGTCGAGACTTTGCATACGCTATTCACCACCCGAACGCTCGAAATGGAGGTTTGATTGGTCTTGCCGCAGCAGCAATTGCACTAGGGCAAAATGAAGTGATTGAATTTTTGGACGACATTGTGCACCCCGTGCTGGCATGTTTTGGAGACCAAGACGCGCGCGTTCGATACTACGCCTGTGAAAGCATGTACAATATTAGCAAAGTCGCCAAGGGTGAAATTCTTGTTTACTTCAATGAGCTTTTTGACGCCTTGTCTAAGCTCTCTGCGGACCCTGACCAGAGCGTTCAAACTGGTTCTGATTTGCTCAATCGACTCATTAAAGATATCGTCACGGAAAAGGCAGCTACCTATGTTTCAGCAGTCAAAGATTCGACAACGGAGAACAATACAGCAAATCTGGGCAGCAATTTGGAGCAGTCAGTATCAGAAAACGGCCAAGTGGTACATGAAACGACATTCTCGCTGCCAAAGCTGATACCATTATTAACAGAGCGCATGTACGCTATACACCCTGCGACCAGGACATTTTTGATTTCATGGATTCGGGTACTTGACGCCATCCCCGACTTGGAATTCATTACACATTTACCATCATTTCTTGGAGGGTTGATTAACTTTTTAAACGACAGTTCATCGGATATTCGCGTGGCCACGCATGCTGCATTGGACATGTTTTTACAAGACATTAAACAAAGCATGGAAATCAAAAGAATCATTGAGCAAGAACGCCAGAATGAACAGGACAGGGCACACCCAAGTGAGGATACACAGCAAGACGAGACGTCTCCAGTGTCTGCAACACCAGAAAATGACGAGCACGAAAAAGAGGGGGAAGCACTTCAAGAGGAAATTGAAACTAACGAAAGAGAAGAAGAAGCACAGCCCGAGAGTCCACATACTATAGAGGATCCCGACGAAAACGAAAACGCTCTGGACAGGGAACAAGAAGAGGAAATCAAAAAAGACATTGAAGAGGAGCTCGAGGAAGAACAAGAAGAGCTGGAGAATGGCAACAATTTGGATGGAGTGTACATCCCCGGCCAAGATTTCCATATTGACTTTGAAAAGATCATTGACATTTTGATTTCACACCTGGACACATCGGTTGAAGAGATTCAGTTTGTTGTTTTGGACTGGATTGATGCGTTTTTGGATATTTCACCACTAAGCATTTTGCCCTATGTGCCGCGATTCCTGTCAGTTCTTTTGCCGACAATGGACTATGAGGACAAGGAGCTCAAAAAGAGCGCCATCAAGGTCAACTCTAAAATGCTGGAATTGATTTTGTCGCTGCCCAACGAGGACGAGGAAGTCGAGGAAAGTGACAAGGAAGCGAGCCGGTCTTCAAGTCCCAAGTACTTTCTTTCCACCAGCAATGAACCGGCTGGTCATAGCAGAGAAGACGACTCACCTGGTAGTCGCGACAAACTGGACTATGCGGCTACAGTCAATGCTTTGACGCTGCATTTCCTGGACGAAAACGAAGACACGCGAGTCGCTGCCTTGGACTGGCTCATCATGCTCCACCGCAAGGTCCCCCATCGCATTCTGGCCATCAACGACGGCACGTTTCCTGCATTACTCAAGACGCTGTCAGACTCGTCAGAAGCCGTTATTACCCGTGATTTGCAGCTGCTGGCGCAAATTTCGTACAACTCTGATGATGAGTATTTCAAGGTGTTTATGGTCAACTTGCTTAACCTGTTTTCCACCGACAGACGGTTACTTGAAACGCGCGGCAATCTGATTATACGGCAGTTGTGCGTGAGTCTCAAACCAGAGCGGATTTATTTCATTCTTGCTGGCATTTTAGAGCAAGAAGACGAGGACTTGGAGTTTGCGGGCATCATGGTCCAAAACTTGAGCAACATTTTGATTTCCGCCCCCGAGCTGTCGGAACTACGCACTAGACTGAGGTCGCCCAGCACCACAAAGGAGGGCGTTGCCTTTTTCACGGCGCTTTTCCGGTCGTGGTGCCATTACCCCAGCGCAGTAATTGCCCTGTGTCTGTTGAGCCAGGCTTACGAGCACGCCTACAATCTGCTACAAACCATCATTGAGTTTGAAATCACGGTCAGCTTGCTCATCCAGATTGACAAGCTCGTGCAATTACTGGAATCGCCCGTATTCTCGCATTTGAGGCTGCAGCTGCTTGAGCCCGAAAAGCATCCTTACCTTTACAAGTTCCTGTACGGCTTGCTCATGATTTTGCCGCAGAGCTCTGCGTTCACGACGCTGCGGAACCGGCTGAGCAGCGTGTCTGCGATTGGGTACCTGCATGTTCCCGGGCCACAGAGCCGCCTCCGCAACAGCAGCACCGACCTGTCCAACTCTGGCGGCAGCGGTAACAACAGCAACAACAGTGGAAACAACAACAATAACACGGCGCGCATCACGTTCCCCGACGTCAAGTGGCCCGAGCTGATTAAAAAGTTCTACGAGGTGCAGCAGCACCACCAGGACGCCCGGCAGCAGTCGCTGAACCGGCCCTTCAACGAGATGGCCTTGTATGGGGACTCGTCAGAAGAAAGCGCTGCCGCAGCCACTCCCAGCAATGAACCCGTCAACGGCGGCGGCAGGCCAGGCGGAGCAGCCACCCGGCCGCCGTTCACCGGCCCCCGCGGATCGCGCGGCGCCAATCCCAACACACCCAAGACCCAGAAACCACCCGCTACAAACGCGTCTGCCACGACGCCAACGCCAACGCCAGCAGGGGCGCGGCAGGG
>JAJMHN010000222.1:0-16937 GCA_030566025.1 Geotrichum cucujoidarum
GCCCCTCCGCGGCCGCGTCAACATGCCCGCACGCAAAATCCAAAGCGAAATCTACAGCAACAACCCCTTCCGGGCGTCCATGGCCAGCGACCTCGACAGCCTACAAACCACACCGCCCACCCACTCCATTGTCATCAACCAGCAACCAGCCACACCTACCCGCGCATCAAATCCAGACATGCGCGGCGTCGAGCCTCACCAGCAACAACCGCCACCGCAACGGTTCCAAGAAGCCGCTGCCGAGTCGGCCGTGTCGCTGCCGCTCTCCGTCTCCCCCGACCGCGAGATGCGCTCCGGCTCAGCTGCCACCGTCTCCACCTCCCCTTCTTCTCCTGCCCAGGACCCCGAGTACGACAGCACTGCTCGCGGCCACCCGCGGGGGTACATGGCCAGCATCATCAAGTCAAGCAAGATCCACCCGGACATTGCGCCCATCTACAAGGAGACGTCGGTCCGCCTCGACCAGATGAGCGCGAAACTGGCTGCGCTCTTGAAAACCTACAACACGTGAATGGGATCTTCTTTCTTTTATTAATATGTAATTTCTATTTAATGTCACTTAATCTAGATGGTCTTGTTGTTCTTGAGTGCTCTTCATGGCTTGAGTATTAGAACGTGGGCTTGTATGTGGCTGCCGGGTAACCCAGCCCCTTAGCCCCCGGTGTAGTATTGAAAATTTTCTATGGCAAGATCCCCCAGGGCCATACAAAAGCGACCACGAAACTCCCTACATTTTGTTGCCATACAAAAAAACCCTTCTCATACTTTTGGCTAGTTAACCATACTTTTGCCTAAACGCACATACTTCGAGAAACCAATCCCATAGTAGATCACTGGTCTGGAAACAGAACCAATTGGCGACCACAAACAACGCCAGACGGACTCGCACCACGCAACAACAACAACAACAACAACACAGAAGCATTGCTTTGAATAGCACAAGCATAGTACACATGGCATCGTCGTCGTCGTCGTGGACACCGGACGCGGGGTCGGTCGGGCAGCTCGTTGACCTCCTCAAGCAGACGTTGTCGCCCGACAATAAAGTCCAGCGCGAAGCCACCAAAGCACTCGAGCAAGCCAAAACCATGCCCGATCTCAACAAGTACCTCGTCTACCTGCTCGTCACCCGCGAGGCCAGCGCCGACATCACCGCGCGGTCATCAGCGGGCATCATGCTCAAGAACAACCTGCTCAAGTCCTACGCCTCGCAGCCCAGCGACACGCTCGCCTACGTCAAGGCGCACGTGGTGCAAGGGCTCGTCGGCCCCGGGCAGCAGCACATGGTGCGCAATATCAGCGGCAACGTCGTGACCACCGTCGTCGCCAAGGGCGGCGTGGCCGGTTGGCCCGAGATTTTGCCCAAACTGATGGAGGTCGCCGAGCAGGCCGAAAAGGACGTGGCGGCGGCCGAGGCGGCCATGAGCGCACTGGCCAAGATCTGCGAGGACAGCGCCGTGGACCTCGACAAGCTCCACAACGGCGCGCGCCCCGTTGAGTACATGATCCCCAAGTTCTTGCAGTTCATGGGCAGCCCCGCGTCGCCCAAGGTGCGGTCGCTGAGCGTGACCTGCCTCAACATGTTTGCGACGCTGACGAGCAAGAGCCTCGTGCCGCACATTGATGAGTTTTTGAATGCATTGTTTAACTTGGCGAGGGGCGATGAGTATGCGGAGACGAGGTGGAATGTGTGTACGGCGTTTGCGACGGTGCTGAGTGTGCAGCCGGACAAGCTTGCGCCGCACCTCGACGGCGTGGTCGATTTCGCCCTGCACTGCATCAAGGACACCGAGGACTCTTCCAGTGACGGCGGAGACGAGCGAGTCGCCCGCGAGGGCTGCGAGTTCATCTTGCACCTGGCCGAGAGCGACAAGCTCGACAAGACGCTCGTCAGCCCCCACCTCGAGCGCATCGTACCCCAGATCCTCTCGACCATGGTCTACAGCGAAACCGACCAGATGCTGCTCGAGAACCTCGCCGAGGACGACGAGAACGTCGAGGACAAGGCACAGGACATTCGGCCCAACATGGTCAAAACCAAGGACGTGCACAAGAGCAAAACGACAGACAACAGTGAGAGCAAAAACAGTAGTAATAATAACGAAGAGGACGACGATGACTTTTATGAGGATGACGAGGATGCGGAGACAGAGGCAGCGCTTTCTGAATGGAACCTGCGCAAGTGCAGCGCCGCGGCACTTGACGTCTTTTCAACACAATTCCCAGACTTGGTCCTTGAGTACTCCATGCCATACCTACGCGAAGGCATTGTCAGCCCACAATGGTCCGTGCGCGAGGCCGCCATTCTCGCCTTTGGCGCCATCTCCAACGGCTGCATTGACCTTGTCGGCCCGCACCTGCCAGACCTTGTCCCCTTTCTCGTGCAAACGCTGCGCGACCCTGTCCCCGCAGTGCGCCAAATCACGTGCTGGACGCTGGGCCGGTACAGCAGCTGGGTCGCGTACAACTCGCGCGACGGGTCCCAGCACGAGGTCTACTTGCAACCGGTCCTCGAGGGCATTTTGGGTTGCTGCCAAGACAAGAATAAAAAAGTGCAGGAGGCGGCGTGTGTGGCGTTGGGCATGGTGACGGAGGAGGCCGGGTACGAGTTGCTGCCTTACCTCGAGGTCATTTTGACGCAGCTGGCGCAGTGTTTCAACAAGTACCGCGCGCGCAACCTGCATTACTTGTACGAGACGCTCGAGGTGCTGCTGGCGCAAGTGGGCCCCGCGGTGGCCGAGTCGTCGCACGACTCGCACAAGCTGATTGAGATCATCATGCCGCCGCTGCAGGCCAAGTGGCGCACAACGTCGAGCGAGGACCGCGACGTCTGGCCCATCTTTGAGTGCATGGCGAGCGTGGCCAGTGCCTTTGGCCGCGCGTTTGCCCCCTACGCCGCCGAGGTCTACACGCGCGGCGTCAACGTGATTAGCGACATTTTGATCCAGGACCAAAACTGTCAAAACGACGACACGCTCGAGGAGCCGGACAAGGAGTTTGCGATCTCTGCGCTGGAGATGCTGGACGGCGTGGTGCAGGGGCTCAAGGGCGAGCTGGCGCCGCTGATTGAGCAGACGCAGCCGCCGCTGGTGGAGCTGCTCGTGGCTTGCATTGAGGACGAGAACGTTGACGTGCAGCAGTCGGCGTTTGCGCTTGTGGGCGATCTCGCCGCATCCAACAATGCCAGCGTCCTGCGGCCCGCCATGCAGCCTTTGCTCGAGCTCGCCGTCAAGCGCATGGATCTGACGTACGGCCCCGGCGTGCTCAACAACGCGCTGTGGTCGGTCGGCGAGCTGACGCTGGCGCTGGGCCCCGAGATTGAGCCGTTCGCGGCGACCATGCTGACGCGCTACGCCGAAATCCTGCGCAGCGACGACACGCTCAGCTCTAACGGCGAGAACGCCGCCATTGCGCTTGGCCGCCTCGCCCACGCCCTCCCGGCGTTTGTCGCCCCGCACCTTCACCACTTCTTGGCTAAATGGTGCTACTACATCAAGGAAGTCTACGAATCAGACGAAAAGGCGTCAGCCTACCTCGGGCTCACCAAGTCCGTGCGCCAGAACCCCACGGGCGCGGCCACCTCCGAGTCCCAACTCCTCGCCTTCATCGATTGCGTCGCGTGCTACGCCGAACCCCCTGCAGAGCTGCAGCAGGAGATCCGCCAGGTGCTGGCTGGGTTTAAGGACATGCTGGCGGGCAACAAGGTGGAGTGGGAGAGCGGGATCGTGGCGCAGACGAGCCAGCAGGCGCAGGAGGCGCTGTCACCGGGAGGAATCTACAGCATATAGAAGGCATACTTATGGGGACATATTGAGGAGGGAATTCAAGTTTATATAAAGTTACTTACTTACATGTCATTTACAAGCTCATTTAAAATTCAAAAGTCATGATGATTGATGTTTCAAGTGTTGACAGGTCCCAACTTGAAGACGGGTTCTCGACTTGGCCCACACAAAAATAATCAGGGTAAGGTCAAAACCGTCGACCAATCGTAGCCGACCTTTTGCGCTTTAACCCAATCCACAGATTTTCCAGGCGCCCTTTTCTTCTTTTCCTTTTTCCTCTTCAACAAGTTTGGAAAATCAACCAACAACCAACAACTACACTAGACGATTCAAGCAAACATGTCTCCTCCTGGTGCTAAGACTTACATGGGATGGTGGGGTAACCTCGGTAAGTAAATGCCCTCCAATGCCAGCCAGCGCACGTCTGTTCTTCAAACCTGCAACAGACACACGGCCTGCACATTACATCCAAGTCTACCAAAACCTCCGTTGCTAACATTGGTTTTTTTTTTTTTTTTTTAGGTTCCCTCCCCCAGAAGGGCATTGCCCGCTACTCCGTTTCCGGCCACGCCCAGAAGCCCCTCGCTGGCGCTTTGCACAATGCCATTTTCAACACGTTCCGCCGCGTCAAGTCGCAAGCCTTCTTTGTCATTTTCCCCGTCACGATTTACTACTACACGTGGAAGCAGGCCGAGGCTTACAACCACTGGCTGTACACCAAGGCGGGCCGTGAGGAGCTCGAGCGCTTGTCTGCTTAAAACAAACGACATGAGTCAAACGACATGAGCAAGCAAACAGACGACATGGACCAGACGTTTTCGACTGATGTTTTGTCGGGTTTCACAAGGAATTTATTTTTCAATGTAGCATAATCTAATTCTTATTTCTTTTACAGAAAGAAACGACTAGCGACATGGCGCTTTTGGCTCTGAAGAGGTTGGACGGACCGAGAGGGTATTCAGGGATGTTATGCGTACTTGTTGGAAATATGAAGACCTTTTGCAACGTGCTGTGTAGCATGGAGTAGGTTTGTAGACTAGGTTGACCATTTCCAGGTTCAGCTATAGAGATTCTGCAGAGAAGCGCTGAAATGATCCACCGTAATTACCAAGCCCATGAAATTGTCAAATCAACTTGGAGTTGTCAACTCTCAAGCCAACGTCAAAGCTTCCAACCCGACGAAACCAAGGGCATTCTCCATAATATCGCAACACAAGGGTGCTTTTTTTTCATTTCATCAATGTTTCTATCTATGCATACATTTAGTGATCAATAATTATTGACTGATTGAATGGAGCTTTTTTTTTTTTTTTTGCAAGTCATGTAACTATTTTTCACATCGGCAAAAACAGAGGTTTTACCTGTGCCAGTGATTTACCAACCATAAGAAAATACAAATATATTATCTAATTGATACATAAGCATTATAACTAGAGATTAACCACGTGACCTCTCCATTCTGAATGTACTTCATGGTTTTGAATTGGCGAAACGCGCGCGTGCAACAGTCAAGAAACGGGGGCCAATTATCACATTGATAGAACTGTCATTGATTTCCCAATGAAATCTATATGTAAATTAACCATGGTGGCAGCTGAGATCCTGGGGTCCGGCGAGAATAGAGCTGAAGGCAGGTAGTGTGTAAGTGCGTACGGCGCACCCCTAGCCTCCCGATACCTCCCTACATGATCTCTTCCCCAACTTCTATTTCTTCTTTCTAAGTAACTCTGGCTTCGGCAACTGCTGCAAGTCTGAATATAAAACGGAGTATACTTAGTACACTTTTTCTTTGCTCTAGAAGAACAAGTCGACCATGTTTGACGGAAACTGGACCTCGACCAGTGGACAAACCACGCCTTCACAGTCGGTGACCCCCCAGAGTGTGTCCCCCAATCCATCCTCCCCTGCAGTCGAGGATGACCTACGGCAGAATATTCCCACGCCGAGAGACGCCCCAGTTGAACCCTCCTCGCTGGCTAAGGCCATTTACCAGTACCTCACCAATCAGTCAAAGTCCGACACACAAGCTACGACTGACAGTCACATCAAGTTCATCATGAGCGCGGACTGGTCTGACTTGACTGCTACCGACCTTACAATCATGAAGCAGAACAAGTCTTTTGAAAATGCGGTTCAACGGATTTTTGAGCAGAATGAGTCTCACAAAAACGCGATTAAACAGATTCTCGACACCGAGATCTTCGCATCTCTCCCTGATGAGGTTGAGGCCTTGGACCTGGACACAGCGTCTCTCCCTGTTGCGGGTTCCACTAACACCCTGAGCAGTTGCAACATGTTTTCTTCTTTGACTACCTCAAGCCAGGCCGCCACTACCCCTTCGGCTGACCCAACCTCCTCCTCTCTTGGCCCACCAATCAATAGTGGAGCATACCATACCAACGAACAGTTGAAACTATTATCAACGAAAGTGGTAGAAGATGCCACCAGCGATTTCATTACGGTGCCAATTGAACATATTGAGGGACTCCCCAAGCCGAAATGCAAATTCCTCCGCCCTTCAAAGGCCAGTCTAGCCCAAGTTCCCAGTTGCGATATTTTTTGGGACAATCGACCTGGCTCCCTTCGCAAGTGGATCTTCAAAACGCAGAGTATTGTGCATGTACCCGATGACATCTGATCAAGCTAGACTATGGGTAATTATCAGCTCGCAGCGAGTTGAGTGGGCAGACAGAAAAGAGATCGTTCGTTATTACGACGTTTTCCGACTACTCAAAGAAGAGAATCCCGACCTCTTCACTCCAAACCAAGTTTAGTAGACTACGCTACTGTGAAATTGACCTTTCCTCCCGGCATTCCTTACACCGAATCCCTTGTGGCTTTTATGATTAAGAAACTTGACAGAGCCAGAGACGCCCCTTATACCAACTCCCTGGTTTGCAAAGACATTGCAGACGCCTTACCACTTAGCGTCCTCGAATATTGGCAGCGATCCATAGATGACTTGCCCAGGTCCTATGACCTGTGGACAAGCCAGAACAGATCGGTACTTTATACACGCATGCTGACGTTCAAATACTACATGAGGCCGGGGCCATTCGTCCTCAGCCCACAAGAGATAAAGCTTTTAAACCCAGCTAATTCCTACGCTTACCAACAGGTTGAGACAACATCCTCTCCAGCTTCTTCGACTCCTTCCAAGAATAGAGGCCACTATTTTGAAAAAAGCCAATACGGCAAAAAGAGCAGCCTCAGCTGCCGACAATTTTCCACGTCCCAAGACCAAAGAGCCTAAAAAGAAATTCCTTGACAGGATTACCAAGGCTGGATTTTGCAGATGCTGCCAACGCAAGGAAAGTGATCACTGGCCAAGTTGCTACAGGATCAGAAATACTTGAAGTCCTCACGCTCGACTTAGCGGTGGCTTGACCGTTCCATCCTTTTACTGACCTTGAGCTTTTATGGACCATTTTGACCCTTTTCTCATGTCAGAATTTTTTTCCGCAGACAATTTTCCCTTTAAGTGTTTTTTGATGACTTCTTTTTCCCTTCCTTTACGAACATAATAAGCAAAATGATCTTTATCTTGTCCGGGCTCAAGATTTTAACTAATGTGTTATGTTACTCCTGAACGGTTACACTTCGAACGCTCAACGTCACTGGGCCGCTTGAGTTAATGACGTGACTTGATTGCCTCAGAACCTATCTCACATGGTTCATGACTTGTTGAGAGTTCGTTACATGGAGATGCCAAAACTATTGCTCAGCTTGTCAGAGAAACCACACGGAATTGGGTTCCTCCTCGAGGGGGCATGTAAGTGCGTACGCCATACCTTTCTACTTGATCTCTTTCCTAACTTCTAGTTCTATTCTTCTTTCTTAACGGTGTATATTCAGACTTGATTGAACATTAGTAGCATTTGCCAAATCCAATACTTGACCTTGTATTATTAATGAACAACGAATAGGAACACAGTTGGCTGGTGTCTGCCCAAGCACTACAAAGCAGCATTTATTATTATCAAGCTCGGTGGGTTCTTGAACGGAAGTTACCGCCAGACACGGTTTTTGCAGTAGTTGGCTCTATTGACAGTTAACTAAAGGGTAATTGATCGATCTTAACACTTTCCTTTATGTGGGCGGGCGACGGGCAAGGATGGCTTGTTGTCCAACACAATGGCTCGTGTTTTTGATATTACTAGATTGGTTGAAAATGAGACTTGACTGCCGACTTGCCTTTCCAACACAGGACAAGCTCTTCGCATGCCTGTTTCTTCCTGTCCTTCTCTTTAGTCAACTCCAGCCGTCCATGTCTCCAATATCCAAGACACCCACAGCCAAGTCCGTTAGCCAGTCAAACAATCAATCCCTCCGTCGCTGTTGGCGTATTTTTTTAAGGTTTGGCGTTCCATGTGATGCGCGCATGGTGGGTACGGCAGTGCGGGTACCAGGCGTTTGACGCGTTCCTTTTTTTTTTTTTAAAAAGCCGGATTGGGACAAACGTGCGGCGCGTGCAGGGCGGGAAAGGGCAGGTTCAGACAGGCAGCGAGCAGCAATCAGGGATTGATTGAGGCATTGTTCACGGTGATGATAGTGGCGATGATGATTGCTCATTGTTCGTTGTTTAAGGGACTGGGCACGTCATGGGTGACGAGGAGGGTGCGCGGAACAGAACGCGTGCGTAACGCCATCACTCGACCACAAAAAGCGACGAGTTTGAAAAATAAATTAATTTCACGGGTTCTTTCTGGTTTGTGGATCAAAAAGTCGACGTCCAAGCCCGGGTTCTGTGATGCCTTTGACACACCGGAAACGAGGGCCTCCTGTGATTCCAATGTCTCGAATCAATATCCTTCTGGGCCGTTGGCGGTTTAAGCTTCAGTTGCAGTCGGCAGGGCAGGCAGTACTTCGCAGTAGCCCACTCGGTATTATTTCAATATTTTCACCCTGGCTTCGAGGGATCCAGCAGTATCAATTTTTCTGTCCGACCCACAATTAAGCTCAAGCGAGACCTTTTGCGCTTTTATATCTCTCGACAACCTTCTCACTTGAGCTCAAGTTTTTTTATTTATTTATTTTTCAATATTTCAGTTCTCTGCTTCTCTTCTTTTCATTCACCTTTTAATACTTTTGGTCAAGACCGTTTACGCCGACATGTCAGCCGTTGATTCAATACGCTCGGCTTCTTCAACGCCGAGCAAGCCCAACCGCAGCAGCACCACACCACCGCTCGCGCCCAAGAAACAAATCATCCCCAACATTACATCCGCCAACCTGTCGGCGGCCTTGCTCTCTGTCCCAAAAGTCACCATTGCCACACTCATTGGGCAGCTGCGCGAGACCGAATGCACGTATATTGACGAGCTCAGGGTCCTGCTCGGCTACCTCGCCAAGGGCAACCCGCTGCGGCCGGTGGTCGCGCAGCTAATCAGCCTATCGTCCTCGCCATACCTGTCATGCATCTCGACTGAAGACCTTTCCTATGAGTCCGTTGAAGTGCTGAAACAATGCGTAAGTGTGCAAACTGATCTTTGATAAATACCCCGACTAACAAAAACCCTAGATGCAGCAAATGGAGGTATACTACTCGCGGTATATCGACCTATACCAGTATAATCCAGACGACCTGCCACAAGTCATTTATGTCTTCAAGCGGCCGCTGCACCGAATCCGCCTGTTTGGCAAACTTTTCAAAGTGAGTACTTTGGTAAAAAATGCCCCAAGTCGTAATACTGACCTTTAGAACCTGCACAATCTCGAAAACATGTCTCGCTCGTGCGAGGACGACCACAGCAGCCACAACTCGGACAACTCCCAGCACCGGCCTTACAAGAGCCTCGATCTCATGTTCCGGCGGCTCGTCCTGCTCGCCCGCCATAAAGTCGAGGCCGAGCTCGAAAAGGCCCAGGCTAGCCGGTTCTCCTTCTCGGACGTGCACTCGCTCGAAACGCTGAAACCCGTGTCGGCGCGGTTTGACCCCAAGCTTGTAACGGACAAGGCATACTTTGAGTTTGAGCTTGCACACGCGTCGCAGACGGAATGGCCGCCCATGATGGTCGAGGCATACCTTTGCAAAGACGAGAGCGTGGTTCTTTGCAAGCTGCAAGATCCCGGCAGATCCATGCTCTTCCCTGCGTTTAGGCACAAACACCTCCAGCTCGAGTCTGTCTACGCCACGGGCAAGGCGTTCAAAATGACGCTGGCTACCAATACAGGCACTCGTATTGTCCTGGGCTGCTCCGAGATTGAGCAGTTTGAGTTTTGGAAAGGCCAGTTTGAGATGTTGTTTCCAAAAAAGCAGGCTTTGGTTGTGCAGACGCAGACCCCGGATTTGACAACAATGGACACTGAAACAGTTGAAAAGAGTCTGAGCTTTACCTCGACTCAAGATGACATTCTCAAGGACTCTCACCTGGGCCTCAACATTCTCTCTCCCGCAAGGTCTGAACCCAGTATTGAACAATTGAACGACACTGACCCAGCCGAAACGAGCCTCGAGCTGCCTCCCTCCATGCGGTTTTCAAGCGGGTCGTCCAAGTACTCCACCGAGTCGCCCCAGCTCGACAATCTCGAGTCCTCCGCGCTATCCTTTGCAGACGAGCCCGAGTTTCGCGACTACATGGCCCTTGGCGGGCTCGGGCTCAATGACCATCATGCTGCTTTTGTCGCCAACGCGGAACGGGACGACTTCAAGCCAGATTCTAAACGGGCTAGCGCGCGTGCGCGCGCTTCTATAGTGTTGGAAAAGCAAGTTGACGACACTTCAAGCCGGTACAGCGATTCAGATAAGGCGGAGTATGACGAGGTCGAGTACGACAGCGAGTTTAGCGACAACGATTTTGAAATGCAAAACGGCCAAGGGGTGACCTTTGAGGACGTGCATGTCCAGCCTGGTGCGACCGCTACGGCTACCACAGTCGCAGCTAAACGCCGGACGCTATATATCGACTCGGCTGAAATGAGCGCGTGCGAGTCAGAGATCGAGGAGGAGGAGCAGACGCAGGAGCTAGAGGAGTCAGTGTTGTCACCCGTCCAGGAAATTCCAGCAGTACTCGAGACTGGAGAAAACCACAGCATTGAGTCAGATTTGGAAGACCAAGACGGCGAGTCAGTGGTAAGCGTGCCAGAAGAAAGTGCAATCATGCACCCTGCACTGGTTGACCAAGAACCAGCCAGGTGCGCACTGCCCCACAAGTCGTCCTCTTCAAGCATCCGAGCCCTTTTCCGTAAAAAGTCGTCTGCCAACGTCCAAGAGCTCGCCCAACCAACCACAGAGACTACCCACAGACCGAAGCTTAAACCATCCAGCCTCGCCCGAAAGTCGTCGACAGAGCGTCTGCGAGCGTTTTTTTCGAGCGGCCGCAAGAAAAGTTCCGACGCCCTGAGACAAGCCAACACCCCGTCCCTGTCTTCTCCCAACCTCGCCACCCCGGCCCAGTTTGAGGCCGATGGCGGCGATGAAGGCGATGGCGGGCCTCGAACCCTGGGCGTCCGCCAAGCACGCAGCGATATGGATATAAGGCCAAACACCCGCAGCACTCCTGAAACACCAGCACCAGCACCGTCCAAGACGCTCAAACACAAGCCGTCGTCGTCGCAGCGGCTGGCCAGCGCGTTCCGGTCGCTCGGGGCCAAGTTCAAAAAGTCCAATCCCAGCAGCGGCTCGAACCACGCGGGACGCACGGCTGAACCGGAGGACGAGCCCGAGCGCGCGCTGGACATGGCCCCTGAGGAACTCGCGTGCACAGCCGCGCACCATGACGATCGTGATCTGTTTTCGCGCACAGCAAACGCCCCAGGGGCAGGGGCAGGGGAATATCGCAGTATTTCGCACGCCACCGGACCACCCGCACCAGCATCGGATCCGCAGCACCAGCAGAGAGCGCGCATGGCCCGGGCGCAGAAGGTGCTCTCCAAGATCAGCGAGGAGGTCTTTTTCGACGGCGCCGGGACGGATCAGCTCGGCGCCGCAGACAGGGACGCGGTTCCGGTCCCGCAGGCAATAACGCAATCCCCTTTGCCCCCCACCAATGAACACCACCACAACATGCACCATGTAACGGTAGTTGGGGAGGAGGAAATCGAGTTTGGGGCCCCCCTCGACGACGACGACTGCTCTTCTCCTCCTCCACACCACTCGAACTCACAATCAAATCACCGCCCGCTGGAGAGGGAGACTTCGGCCGAAACCATCTCAAACATGATTACCAACTCGCGGTCCTTCGCGTCGAGCATCGGCACGGCCGTAGACGCAGACGCTCCCACCAACGACACCGTCAAACTGGCGCCCGCCAAGCAGCGCCCGCCAGTGTCCCGCACGTCCTCAGAGTCCACGCTGGCCGAAAACAGGGACCACCACCACCTGCTGCCGTTCCGCAAAGTCGGCGTGCTGCGCACACAGGCCATGGTCAGCAAGTGGCAGGGCATGGCCTGGACCAAGGTCTGCGGGTTCGCGCTCAACGTCGAGGTCTTTGTCACCACGACGGGTGGCCTGCTCAGGTGCATGGTCCCCTCGCGCTCGGGCCACCCCCGCCTCAACTCCATAACCGAGGTTGATGAGAATGAAGACGATGACACCAGCGTGCCTATGGAAACGGCAGCGCTGCTCGAGCTCACACTACTCAACGGCAAGACACAGCTGAGCCGGCGAACGGTTTTGGACGTCCATGTCAGACAACCGGGCGACACTACTTATTTGTTTCGCCTCAAATCGTCGCAAGGCGCAGACGAGTTTTTCAATACCTTGGAGGCCTCTACTCAGGACCTTGCCCGCCAAGTCCTGCTCTACAATGGCGACGACACCACACCGTGGGGATATGGCAGCGAAAAGACAAGCGTCCCTAGTATGAGCAGTAGCAACTCGTCTACAAACTCGGGCTCGGCGGGGCCATGGAATGCTCGTCCCTCCATGACAAGTTACAACAGCAACGAGCGCATCCGAACACAATGTTCTAGCCAGGGCATGAAGACATTCCTACCGCCACTGCTTTCGACGAGAAACGGGTCTTCTGGTTCCCTGGGGAGTAACAACAGCAGCAGCAACAACAGCCCCGTGTCCTCAACGCGGCCGTCTTTATTCTCAGCTGGGTTTGAAAATAAAAGCAGCCCAGACATCATGGTAGGAGCAGGCTCCTACACGGACCCGGAGCTGTTGCTGCTCAACAACTTGCGGTGCCACCTGTTCAAGCACGGGTCTGGTGGCCAGTGGCTCGACGTGGGGCTTGCCCGTATCAGAGTCTACTCTGTTCCGCAACAGGGCGACTGGCGCCGCGTCATGCTACTCAAGTCGGCTACCTCAGAGATCATTTTCGACGCCAGACTACCGCGGACTTGCTTCAACCCGGCCGGCAACATTGGCTTGTCCGTCAGCACGCCTCATGGCCTCGCCGATGACCCGCTCTTCATGCTGCGGTTCCGTGGCAACAAGGAAGCAGCATACGTTTCAGATCTCCTGACTTGATTTAATTGTAATGTGACAAAAAGAAGTAAAAGTATATTTATGTACAGGAATCAAAAGAGACAAACGCTAATATTTTGGTTATTTAGTCAACTTCTAGTGGTCGCTGGCGAGCAAGTAGGCGCTGCCTAGGGACCGGCGGAGGTCGTGGTAGTCAACTTCGTGGGTATCCTCGACCTCGCCCCAGACCTGGGTCTGGTGGATGGTCTCGAGCGTCGCGGCCACGGCCACGTCCTCGAGCGGCATTCTGCGCGTCGCAATGTTCATGCCCGAAATCAGCGACTTGGCGGTCATGGTTGCACGCTCAAGGGCCACAAGCTGCCATGTATCCAGCCCGCGGATCCAGTCCGCAACGACCTGTTTGGTCTCGGGGGTCTGCTTGTTGCCAGCAATGCAGATCTCGGTGTCGAGCCAGGAGAGCGTGAGGCCGTTGGGGGCCCAAAAGTCCTCGGCGGCCTTGATGATGGGCCGGTAGACCTCTTCCTGGGCCGGGCGCAGGGTGCCCTCGCAGTCCTTGAGCGGGGCGAAAACGAGCAAGGTGTCGGTGTCGAGGTAGGGCAGCAGGGCGTCGACAATGTCGTCCTTGACAAGCTGCTCGTTGGCCTTCATGTCCTCAATAAGGTCGACGGCGCGCGCGGCCAGCGACGTCAGCTGTAGCGAGTGCGGCTTGATCTTGAGGTTGGGTAGGATCCGCCACTCGTGCGCAATCAAGTGCGCCAGCGTCTTCTTGCGGGCCGGAATCAGCAAGGGCAAGCCCTTGGGGGTCTTGATGGACTTGCCGTCAAGTTGAATGTAGTACCCGTCTTGGCCGTCGCTAGCAGGGGTCACGGTGACCTTCTCCCAGAACCGCTCGGCGGTCTTTTCGAGGCGGTTGGTTTCGCTTGGGGCGTTGGTCTCGAGGTGCTGGGCGGCGCTGGTTGTGGAGGCGATGGGCTTGATGGAGCCAACGGAGCCGGCGGGGATGTGGGTGGCCGGAGACGCGTAGCTGCGCGCGGCAGCGCCAGCAGTACGGAGAAGCCCGCTTCTAGCAGTAATCCGCGATCTCAACAAAGTTCTTTGCAACATTGTGTGGGTTGTGTATCTGTTGAACAAGAAGTTGGTGGATATGAAAAATAACAAAGATTGGATTTCTGTGGGAGTAGTTACTGGTGGTTTTTTTTTCTTACCCTTTCCACCTAACTGCCACCAACGATATCCAGATCACAAGCCTACAACAATGTCGCTATCAAATGAAGCACTCCAAAAGGTGAGCAGATTACAGTACACTGTCTGCGCTCAAGAAGCAATGCTAATTGAATAGACGTTCATGGACATGCAAGTGCGCGCCATGAACACCAACGCCGAGCTATCGTCCGTCAAGGCCCAGGAGGCCTCTTTACAACGCAAGATCAAGCTGAGCGAGGCCACCGAGCACGACCTGATCGAGAGCACGGGCAACGACAAAAGCGCGCGCGTCTGGCAGGGCGTCGGCAAGATGTTTCTCGCCGTCACCGTCGAGGACCAGACCAAGCAGCTGCGCCAGGAACGCAGCGACTACGCCGACCAGATCGCGGCCTTGGGCAAGAAGAAGCAGTACCTCGAAACGACCTACACAAACCTCACAAACGCCCTTGCCGAAGTCACGATAAAGCGATGATCAATGGATGCCCGGTCATGATGTAGATTTGTTTTAGGTGCTTTAATTTATTATTGTTACGATTAGATTCTGTAGACGTTAAGGATTTCTGTTTCTTATTATTATTACTACACAATGTATTAGACGGCAGAGTAGCCTCCGCGGTTGCTTCCACCGGAGAACGTGCCGGCAATCTTTCGCACAAAGTCCTTGACCAAGAAGGGGATTTCTCTCAAGAACTCAGTGTGGTTCGAGTCGACCCCAATGTGTCCGTACCGGCTGTAGTTGGCCCAAGCACTGCCAATAATGTAGATGGCGGAGCCAAGCACGACGAGGATGAAGAGCCACGTGAACCAGCCCCAGCCGCCGCTGGCCGACACGTCATTGTCGTCCTTGGGCTTGTCGCCGTCCTCGGGCTTCTTCTCGTCAGGCTGCTTGGGATTCTCCTTTGGAGGCTCTTCGGAGTCAATGTCTGCGCAGGCACGACGTGTCTTCCACAGCAGCTTGAGCGTGTGCAGGTCCCAGGACAAAAACTCCAGTTTCTCCTCGCTCGGCTCCTTGGTGCACACAAAGTCCACCAAGGCATCCAGCTTGCCCACGTCGCCCCACGCGCCACCCTGCATGTGCACTCTGATACCGGGGTCGTTGTAGCCGTCGTCGGAGGTGAGGGCAGTGATTGTGGCGCCGTTCTGCTCGCCATTGAGATCGCCCGAGACGGGAATAACGCCGGTCAGGAGCCAGTCTTGATTCTCTGGCTTGACGTACTGGACACCGCAGATCTGGGTACCCTCGGGGCACAACTTAAAGTCGGAGCCCTCTTGGTGGTTTGCATTGCACGGGTTGATGAACCAGGTCGTGTTGGTGGTGGTTGGTGGCGTGGACTGGCTGTACACAACAGAGTGTTCCGAGTCGCCCAGGGGCCTGAGGTCGTAGTGGACGCCATCGAGCGTGATGTCGCAATTGAGCAGCGCAGTCGTAGTGCTGGCAAGCGCAGCAACCAAGGCGAGGTGCTTCATTGTGTTATAAAGTCGTTCGTTAGAGGTTGTTTTGGTTGTAAAGAAAGAAAACAAAACGCCAGCCAGAACAAAAAAAAAAAAAAAAAAAAAAAAAAAAAAAAAAAAAAAAAAAAAAAAAAAAAAAAAAAAAAAAAAAAAAAAAAAAAAGCCTTCGATACAGCATTTGGGACCATCGATTAGATTTAGAAGAGATTGAAAAATCATTATCTTGAATAAACACAAACAACTAAAGTACAAATAATAATAATAATAAAGAAGCAACACAAAGCAAATGAAAAAGTCTACAAGCAGGCGAAAGCAGTTTGAACGGGAGTGCTGGGATTATTTTCCGGCGCGCTGGTACTTGCCAACGACGATACAGTGATCACGCTCGTAGGGCTCCAAGGTGAGCTGTTCCAGGGGCTTGATGCGCTCTTCACGGAGCTTCTGGACCTCGCGGGCAAAGACGACGTCGGCCTCGACGGTGGAGTCGATACAGTTGGCCTTGATGGAAATGACGACACCACCCTGGTCCTTCAAGAACATGTGCGAGTTGAGGGCAATGATACGAGCCTGATCGGGCTGGGCAACATCGGCAAAGACAACGTCGACCATGCCGACAAGCATGCGGTACTTTTGGGGGTGACGGGCGTCCTCGACAATGGGAATGACATTTGGTCTCTTCTTGGCCATGGAGATGAGGTCACGGCCGGGTCTGTGCGAGAACTCGACAGCGTAGACGAGACCCTCGGGGCCGACAACGTCAGCAACGTGGGAGACGGAGGTACCGGAGGCAGCACCAAGGTAAAGGACCTTCTTGCCGGGGGCGACAAAGAGCTGGTCGATACCACCGAGGATACCGGCAGCCAGCTTTGATCTGAACGGGTTCCACACTCTGTACTCGACCTTGGTCGCAGGCGAGTCGGCGTCCTTGGCGGGGACGTCAATGGAGATGCGCTTCTCGCCGTAGACGCTCTCACCGGGAGTAATGTTCTTGGTGACAAGCAAGTCCTCCTTACCGCGGGCGAGGAAGACACCCTCGTGTCTGTGGGGCTCGATAATAACCTTGGCTCCGCCCTTGGCACCGCCGGCACCGCCGCGAGCACCGCCACGGGCACCGCCGCGAG
>JAJMHN010000223.1:0-16864 GCA_030566025.1 Geotrichum cucujoidarum
CGAGGCGGCGCTGCCGGGTGTCGCGTTACTGCCGGCCGCGCTGCCAGGCACGCTCTTTTTCTTCTTGGTTCTCGTGTTGGCGCGTGTACGGCGCTGGTACGCCTGGTCGACCTGCTTGTCGAGGTCTTCGAGAATGTGCGAGTACTCCTGCCACGCCATTTGCTCCTGCACAATGGGATAAAGCCGGTGCTTGTAGGCGCGGTTGAGGTAGCTGACGCGGCGCAGCTCGCGCTGCAGGATGCGCATTTCGTGGCAGATCTCGTCGTCCTCGCGGCCCTTGACCCAGTCAATGCCAAGGTCTTCGCCAGAAACGCTTGAGGCCGCAGCAGCAGCGGCACTGTTGGCTGCTGCGTTACCTGCGGCCCCGGCCCCGCCAGCGGCGCTGCCGTTGCTGGCAAACTTGAGTTCGAACTTTTGGCGCATCTTTTCTTCCTTTTGGAGCAGGTTCATGTCGAGAATTCCCACGTACTTGAACTCGCGTTTTAAGCGGTCTTCCAGAGAGCCGTAGTCGGTTTTTAGCGAAGAGATCTTCCAGTTGCCGTCGAGCAACGAAGATACTGCTGCACTTGCCGCACTTTCAACTCCCGATTCCTTTTCCTCTTCCTCAGGTTTAGTTGCAGTAGACGTTGTAGTCTCCTCTTCGCCTTCCTTATCTTCAATCTTGACTTTTTTAACTTCGTCTTCCTCCTCTTCCTTTTTGATTTCCTCGTCAAACGCCGTTTCGCTCATGAGAGCAGCCAGCAAACGAGAAGCCAGCGGGCCACATGAAATAGACTCTGTTTCTAAAGCGTCGTCGATAATCGAATCTGAAGTGCCCTTGGCAACGACTTCTTCCTTGGAAGGAAGCGGAGGCGGCGACAGGTTGTAACCAGGGTTGGGTCCGTCCTCTGCGGCCCACGTCGTTGTGTATAACTGACCTAATGGTGGGATAATGTAAGGCGACAGTAGTGCTTTCTTGGCCTGGTTGTGGTCAGCCGCGGCCGCACTAGCATTGCCAGCTGTCGGCGCTGTTGGCGCTGTAATGAATTTTTGTTGAAGAAACGCCAAATCCTCCTCTGTAAACTGTCTGAAATAGGGCTCAATGTAAGTTGAGAACGTTGAGAACTGGACCTGGTTTGGGGGTTTGGCCTTTGTAAAGTCCATGTCTGGGATTTCACCTGGAAGTTGGTCCTTCAAGTCGTTCTTGGGGTAAGACGCCACGGCGTACTTCTTTTTCAAGTACTCCTCGCCATTCACGGGGAGCCCGTCTTCAACGGCGTTTTCGTCAAAGAGGCCCAAAATAGCAATAGGCAGCTCTTGGGACTCGACAAACTCGGATTTGGGGTTCTTTTCGTACTCTGGGGTTGGTTTCTTTTCGGGGTCGTTGGCGTCGTCTTCGAGCCCAATATTGTCCGTTGACATGGGCATGTAGTTTGCATCTGTCTCTGTTTTGATCTTGACTTCGGGCTCTTCGGTGGTGGCCGTTTGTTCCCTTTCTGGTGGTGGGGTCTTGGAGGTCCCGTTACTCTCGGGCTGTGTGCTGCTGCTTGTGTTGTTACTGAGCTTGGCCCGTTTAGCGTTCTCGCGCTCAAGTGCTGAGCCTAGCCGTTTGATTTTGGACAGGCTCGTGTCGCATTCTTCGAGGTTTTTGGCGTTGAGCTTGAGCATGGTGTCGAGATCGCGTTGCAAGCTAAGCAAGGACTTTGTTGCCGGCAGCGTCTCAGAGATGTTGCGACTGCTCTCGGCCAGCGTCGCGTTGAGAGCTGAAATCATGTCTGCGTAAGTGAGCTCGGCGTCAGTCTTGTCTGGAAGCAAAGACGCTATAGGGGCCACTGCAGCGGCGGATGCATGGTGGTGGTCGTCAGAAGCACTGACGCTGTTGGACCGGGTAGAAAACGCGGCCGACCCTCGCTTCTGGTTCGACCTCAGTGCACTGGCGGCGGCCGAGCTGCGGCCCTTGCTTTTGCCTTTAAACCCTGACATTTCAAAACGAATATGGTGTCAGACGTTTTGCGCCGCGAAAAAATTCTTTCTGAGCGCGTGCAACCTGGCGCGCGGAGTAGTGCAGGGCGTTTGCTAGAGTGTCTGAAAATTCTCCAGTGTTTATGATCGCTGCTGCTGATGGTGCTGCGGTCCTGCGGGTTCCTCGTCGTCGTCGTCGTCGTCGTCGTCGCTGCTGCCTTTGCGTCCTGGTCCGGCGTTTTCTCGAAGGTTTTTGCGTTGCTGCGTGCGGTGATGGTCACGTGGTCTTGCTTTTGTTTGAAATTACGCACCACCACCAAATTTAGAGGCAAGGGTAAAAACACGTGACCTGCAAACAAATGTTCAAAATGTAAAAAATTTCTTTGCCCACCAGGTTACCCTGTGCTTACCTAAACGCTGAATAATTTGTTTCAGAAGCCGGCGGAACCAAAAGGAACAAAGCTTTAAGCAGGGTAATGCACGGCTGTACTGTAATTGCGTTGTGATTGGCTGTTTTTACCGCTGCTTTTTGCCAGGTACGCGCTGTGGTACAAAGCGGCAATGTTCGAAGAAGTGGCACTGATCTACAATTTACAGTTATGACTAAGATCCTGTTTGTAGCTGAGTAACACTTTTGCGCCCGTGTACCACATTTGTACCCTTTGTAGAGCGCTGTAGAACCCAACGTGCGCGCATGTAGAGCAGCGTAGAACCGCCACCTCCACCTGGCCCAGTTGTCGACAACGTCGCCTGTGCCGGCTCCAAAGCGCTATAAAAGAGACGGCCAGCCCGGTTTTTCCATTCTTCTTTTCTTCTTCTTCTTCTTTTCATCCATCAAGCAATTGACACTTTACTCACACAAACATCACAATGAGCAACACTGTTTACTTTGACGTCTCCGCCGACAAGAAGCCCTTGGGCCGCATTGTCTTCAAGCTCTACAACGACGTTGTCCCCAAGACCACTGAGAACTTTAGAGCTCTCTGCACTGGCGAGAAGGGCTATGGTTACGCCGGCTCCTCCTTCCACCGTGTCATTCCTCAGTTCATGCTCCAGGGTGGTGACTTCACCCGCGGCAACGGTACCGGCGGCAAGTCCATCTACGGCGAGAAGTTTGCCGACGAGAACTTCAAGAAGATCCACGACCGCCCCGGTCTCCTCTCCATGGCCAACGCTGGCCCTAACACCAACGGCTCCCAGTTCTTCATCACCACTGTTGTCACTCCCTGGTTGGACGGCAAGCACGTTGTCTTTGGTGAGGTCACTGAGGGCTTTGACGTTGTCAAGGCTGTCGAGGCCCTTGGCTCCAGCTCTGGTGCCACCAGCGTCAAGATCACCATTGACAAGTCTGGTGAGCTCTAAACAGCTCGCCCGGCGTCTGTGCTATAAATTAAAAATAATAAAAATTATATTCTATAACGAAAAGAATCATGATGATTATTTGATGAACATGCGATGCAATTGATCGTCCATCGTGCCTGACGCCGGCATTTGTAAACTTTGCATGGGGCTAGATATTTTTCACCTAACTGCCCATCGGCAAGCTCATTTGGCACAGAGAGCCCAGAATGACAGGTCAATGCTACGAGGCACGCCCAATATAATATAGGACTCAAATCTGACATACTTGCCCACCCCATTTCTATCTTGATTCTAGAGTACTTGGTTGACGTTTTTATTCGCAAAACCTTTGTTGGTGGCATGAGAAATCGCACCCTACAAGTTCAAAAACCAATGTAACTGGTTGTAAGAATGTAGAACGAGCGACGGAGCGTCAAACCTAACAAAGCAAGGTAATAATGGCCACACCATCTGTACCTACAACTAGGCTACAAGGAACGATGATATGTAGACTTGTTGAGTTACAGTCCATCTATTAAAGACAAGCACTTAGCAGATTCGTATGACTACACTCGACTGCATCGACTGGTTGTTTTTTATTTGTATGTACAGGATTAAATATGTAGAATAGGCCGGTTATCTCAGACTGATGGCAAAAGATCTGGCAGCGATACCAGTCTTGTGCAGCTGTTGCTTCTTTTCGAATCCCAGACCGCCGCCCTTGGACGCCGCCAGGATCTCCTCGCCCAAGCGGACCGAGAACTCCTTTGACGGGCGCTTGCCGGCACCCTCGACAATCCAGTCCCAGGCGTGGCGCATGCCCTGTCGCGCGTTCAGGGGCACAGGGATCATCTCGACACGGGCACCACCGTCTGTGTATCGCTTCATGGTCAGCACGGGCGACATCTTTTCCAGGGTCTCCTTGAGCAGAGCAACGGGGTCCTGGCGGGTCTGCAGGTGCACGAGGTAGAGAGCCTCGGACATGACGCGCTGGGCGCGAGCCTTTCTGCCATGTCGCATAATCACGTTTGTCAGGTATTGGAGGGTCTCGTCGGTCTTGACGGGGATTGCAATATCCTTTAGCGACGCGACCTTGGCGGCCTGTGCCTCCGTAGGCACGTACTTGCCCTCGGTGAGCTCGACCTCCATGGCCTGCTGCGCAATGTTGGCGTCGGTGTACTCGTCGACGGCAAAGGCCTTCTTGGCAATAAACGGGGTGGTGCCGTCCTTTGTGAACTCGCTGCGGATCTCGCGCATCGCGGCGAGCCACTCGGCGGCCTCTTCGGCGTCGCTGGCGGTCTCAGTGCCCATGGTCTTGGACAGGGGCAGGAGGACGTCGGATGCCTTGATCTGGGATGGTGGTAGCTCGTCGGCAGGGGCCTTGCTGGACTTGAATCGCAGGCCCAGAGCGGGGCAGGAGGGCCGTGCAGCGGCAGCAGGCGCCCGCACGGCAGCAGTCGTTGCCAGTCGTCTGTATATTAAGCTTGCGCTCATGGTGCTGGGGGTGGTGGTGGTGGTGGTGATTTCGGCGCTGTTTTGCTTCGACGGGTTGAAATTTCGCAGGGCCAAGCTAGAAAAATTTGGGCCAGTCAAAAATTCCCATACAAAAATCCTCGCCCTCTGCACATCCCAGTCTTCAGTAACTCCCGGCACACGGGCAGGCCAATTTTTCTGGCAAATGAAAATTTCACGACTCCACAACCGAATCTTGTCACGATAGCCTTAAGGATCGCCTTACGCCCACACCCGACACACCATGTCCTTGAGCCTGCTGCCTCAGAGACTTGCGCTTTCTGGCTGCGCACGACCGGCCATGGCCCGCTCGCTCCACTCCGGCCGCGCCCTGTTTGCCGACAAGAAGACCAAGGCGTCTGATCTGGATCTCTCCAACACCAAGGACAAGACCCCCCAGGAAATCATCGACATTGGATTCCGCCGCATGCGCGAAATCCCCAACTACCAAAAGTCCGAGAACGAGCTGCGGCCACTACTAGTTGCCGCTCAGGAGCTGGGAATCCCCGAGAAGAACATTCGTGACATTTACAACAACACCGACCTCAAGACTGAGACGCAGAATGTTTCCACCACCCCCGGCGCCGACAGTGGATTTGAGCCTGGATCCAAAAGGGAAGAGGCGTTTTTGATCAACAATGTGAGACTTGCGCAACCCATGAATAAAGCCCACAGACCATATGTGTACGATGATATCTCTTCCCTGGGTCACCTGCAGTTGAACAACCACAGATTACAACGTCAATACAACAGAATCGCTGCCTACGAGCTCCCCCAGCTGGCCGAGTTTGCAACGCCCTTCCGTCAGCGCACCGACAAGCAGGTTGTCAAGATGAGATACACCACGTACATGGGCGAGACCCACCCCGCCGAGTCCAAGGTTGTGGCCACCTTCAAGACCAGCCAACTCAAGGACCTGACCCCCGAGCAACTCCACAAGCTGCGTCTTCTGGCCGGCACCCGCTACGACCCCGAGCAGGACGAAGTCAAGATCTCGTGCAACTCCTTCCCCGAGGCCGCCCAAAACGCAACCTACATTGGCACTTTGCTGCGCAACCTGCTGACTGAGTCCACCGACCCCAAGGGCGATTCTTTTGCCGACATTCCCTTGCGCACGTCGCACGTCGCCGCCCGCAAGCGCCGCAACAAGTCGTTGTACCCCCAGCATGAGTTCCCCGAGGCGTGGAAACGGCCCCAGGATGCTCCCAAGCCCAAGAGCGATGTGTTTACCGAGCTGGCCAAGCAGTACATCCGCGCTCCCAAGTTGTAAATAGTGCCTTGGTGCAGAGCAATCAACATTTGTACATACATAATAAAAAAAAAACATACAAAGATGTCTTGTCTACAATTGGTTGTATCGTGGTATGTTGTAAATTAAACTATAGTATCAAAAGGAACATTCATCTAGAAAACTAACAAACGAAGAACACAAGTCGGTAAGAAAAACAAAAAAACTCGAGGTATTGAATTGAAGGAATGGAATGGGTCTGGTAAGTGCAAAAGTAAGGGTCTTGAAATTCTTTTAGTTGAAGAACCGGCGCGTAGTGGACGCGCCAAACAGCGCGGTTCGAATCTGGGGCAGCGCCGTTTCGCTCAGCAGGTTGAGTCTCTCCTCCAGCGTGTTGTTGATGATAATGTTGCCCTGTTCGTTGTACAGGATAATGCCGCCGGAGCACTGGGCGCTCAAAAACTCGTCCTTGTCCAGCGTCAGATGCACATCGGCCTTCTTGTACTTGTTGTTGGTGAGGACAATAAACTCGTCAATGACCGCGGGGATCTGCTTCTCGGCAAAGGTAATGTCGCCCTTCTTGGCCACGATGCGAGCTTTCGGCTCGTTCATTTGCACCAGGGCCTCGAGGATCAGGTTCTTGAGCAGGCGGTGGTACTTGGCGCTCTTGCGCTTGGTCTGCTTGAGCGCCTGATGGCTCTTTTCGAAAATGTCGGCGAGCACCTTCTCGCGGGCCTCGAGTAGTCGTAGTCTCGACTTGTTGCGCTCTGTGGACACGGCGACTCGCCGTTGCACGTCGACTTTTCGGAACTTTTCATTGTAAACCTGGTCGACCTGGGTCGAGCCCTCGAGCACAAACTCGGCCTTGGCGGACTCGTACTCTTCCTCAGTCTATAATGCGCGCGCGCTGTTAGCAACACTGATGCACGTCCTCTGTAAGCTTATACTACTCACCTTTATGTGGAGTTCGAGCGCCTTCTCTTGTGCCTCTCTGAGAATGTACTGCACGAGCTTCTCCAGCTCTGCCGCGTTGTGGTTGTCTTCGAACCCGCTGCCCTTGAGGCTAATGCCTGCAATGTTGCTCGCCAAAGAGGCGGTAGACGTAGCGGGCGTGCTCTCTTCAGAACGCGTAGACTCGGAATTCGACATGCTGGTTGTGGTTGTTTATGGTGCTTTGAATGGACTGAAAAATTGCGTTATAACTCGGCGAACTCCTTATAACTCCGCACTCGCGTTTAACCCTCTCTGTCGATTTTTTAATACTCCTCTTCTTGCAACAACTAGACGAGACTACCAAGTAAATGATTCCTAGTCCCGTTCGTGAATCTTTTGCTTTTCCGTCGAGTTTTCGAAATAAAAGAGATTTTAAAGAAAAAAAAAATAAATAAAAAATTTCAAGCCGTAGAGAAAGAGGAAGCCGCAGTGGTATTCCACCAGAAGAAAATAGCACTCGCATTAAGCGTCAAATTTGCACATCCGTGCAAACGCGTCTAGGATCTGAAGACTATGAATGAAGATACTGGTGTTTTCTAGTTCTGCAAGTAAGCTCATGGATAAGTTTCTTGCGCGTTGGTGAGCTTGTACCGGGTTCTAGTTGTCTCACCGGCGCTGGGGCTTTGAGTCACTTGAAGATTGACATTTGACGCACGGCAAGGCTGGAACGAGAATTAACGAGCTGAAACGCTGAATCAAGACTCTCGTGGGCAAACAATGAAAATGCTTTCAATTGCTTCGTATTTTCAAAGTGCATAGTCTAGTCGTGTAGTCACCGTCGGGCCTCTTGCTCCGTTTGTATGCTCAAAACCCTTGAGTAGCCGCAAATTTACGTCTTCTTCGACTTGAACGCGCTAGAATCCCGTAATTATGTAGCTTTCATTTACAATTGCGTTTCTTTAGTCTCATCTTATCCTCTCTTTACTTGTGACGAACTCGCTAAAAAGAGTTTAGATGCTTTTTGAGGTTCAATAGAAATTGTCTGGTCACGTGCACATATTATCCGAACGAAAGCTTCAAAGTCTTTTTTCTGGCAGGAACAACTTCCGGAACGCATTTTCACTCCAACAAAACGGCCAGCTCGGAAGCAACGTTTACACTAATTTCTCTTCAATTTATGTCCTCTTTCTTCTGCTAGTCGTTTGCAACTGTGGATCGCCAACATAGAATGAGTTTCGCAGCTTGGCGAGTGTGCCTCCCCGGCAGGTCGACTCTGAGACCTATTGGGTCCCGCTATTATTCAGCTTCAGTAGCACTCGCTCTGGCCAAAGACATTCCCAGCGTCGACCTGGCGTACGACAGGTATGAGCCGGAAAACAACTGTGGCAAGGAGCCCCTTATATTTTTACACGGTCTGTTTGGATCCAAAGTGAACCACCGAACGGTCAGCAAGTATGTTTAAATCACGCCGGTTTGGTTAAGCGATTCGGAAACTAGTCTAACGAGAAGCAACCAGAGTTCTGGCTCGCGATTTAGGGAGAGAGATTTACTCCTTGGACTTGAGAAACCACGGCGACAGCCCGCATATAGGGCAGCATGACTACCCGTCGATAGCCATGGACGTTGAGAACTGGATGGACAAATTGCAGATTGGACCCTCGGTGATCATTGGCCATTCCATGGGCGCGAAAACAGCCATGGCCATGTCATTCCGCCGGCCCGACCTAGTCTCGGCATTGATTCCGGTCGACAACTCTCCGGTCGGCCAGCGCCTGAGCAAACAGTTTGTAGACTACATTGCCGCGTTTAAGGAGATTCAAAGCTCGCAAATCAAGACGCAAAAAGAAGCATTCCAGGTCATGGGCAAATACGAACGGTCATTAACTGTCCAAAACTTTCTTCTTTCTAATTTCAAAAAGATTCACAAGGGTACTTATGCTTTTCGCATTCCTGTGGATACCTTGGGCGACTCTTTGGAAAACCTGGGTGCGTTTCCTTTCTCTGCTGACGACTGCTCCTACTCAGGGCCGACCTTGTTCATTAGAGGAACACAGTCCAATTAGTATGTTCAGGTACCCCTTTCATCTTCTATCAAGAATACTAACAGGTTCAGTTGCCATGACGGAACCATTCCAGCCATGAAGCAATTCTTCCCAAACTTCCAACTCAAGAGCGTCGACTCGGGACATTGGGGTGAGTATTCAAAGTCAATATTTCAGTTGTTTACTTTACTAACAGGCTCAGTGATTTCTGAGAAACCTAAAGAGTTCATGCAGCTTGTCGAGGCTTTTCTCAGCGAGATTGACAATTGAAATTTTCTTCAAGGTATTTATTAGGCAACTTCATAGAGCAATATCATTCTAGATCAAATGCGTCTATTTTCACATTACGATCCAATCGACTGTTGATTGACAAAAAAAACTGTATTGAATGGAATTTTTCTAAAACGTAAATAAGCATGACACTAACTGTTAATTTGCAAGCCGTTCCCATTCTAGTTCTTGCTCTTGCGCTTTCTAGCCGCCTTTTCTCTCTCGTACTTGTTCTTCTCGGCACCTTCCTCGGTCGCAACAGTGCGCACAAGGCGGGCCATCTTCTCGTGGTAAGCGCTATCGGCCTCACGGCGGTTTCTAATCTTTTCACGGGCAACAAACTGGTTGTCCTTGCGGAGCTCGCGCAAGGCGCCCTTGCGCTCCTTCTTGACGGCAGCCTTGAGCTTGCTGATCTCTTGGCGGGTCTGGTCGGGGTCATAGGACTTCTTGTCGACGCTGTAGTTCTCCTCAAACTTGGGCACGTTGGATGCAATGGGGATGGGTCGGTGTGCTTGGAGTGTGAGGGGGACACGGGCTTGTTGCGAAAACTTGACAACCTTTTCAATGCGGGAGGCGAGTGAAGCAGTCTGTTTGGAGTTTGTGTCAAAGGTTAGTGGACCATTCACAAATGGACCAAACATCTCGACCAATGCAAGCTTGTCGCTCCATAATGAAGTGAAAGAGCTCACAAGAGCACAGGTCTGAACATATAACTGAGCAGACACTTGCGTGTCTCTCTTTGACGGGCTCTGCAAGTCCAAGATGTCACGAAGCGCAAGTGGCTTCATGGCTTGTTTGCTCTTGAGGTCCTTTGCCGTGGTGGCAAACTTTCTGAACTTTGGGCTAGAGATATCCTCGTACTCTCCTTGCAGCACCAAAATGTCCTTGGGCAAGGCAACTGCCGGGATAGGGGCCAACAGTGCAATGCTCTTGGCAAGGAACTGCACGACTTCTGGAATGTATCGCTTGCTTATCCGTTGGTAGCTGAGGAGTGTGGACGAAAGATATAGTCCGGCAAGGATATCTCCCAAACTGTTGACCTTGTGCTGGGACAAGTGCTGGCCCATGAGCAGAGTCGCCGGCGTGACGATTTGGTGGAAATGGTCAGAGGTGGAAAAGAGAATGCCCACCAATGTGAAGAGGAAAAGGTATGAGGGGGAGTGGCAAGTCATCTTCTGCTTGGACTTTACTGACTCGATGGATGCTAGAAGAGTGTTTTCGGCTTCGGTCAACTTTTGACGAAGAAACTCAGAAAGGGACTCGTTGTACTTCTCGGAAAGCTTCTTGAGCTGTGCAATAAGCTTGTCCAATACAGCAGCAACGTCGTCCTTACCTTCAGTCTTGGTGTTGCCGGCTTGGAGAATGTACTCGGCAAGAATGTTAGTAAATGCAGAAATCTTTTCCTTGTTGTCCTTGTTGAGACTGGGGTGGTAGAGAGTTAGAATGCGGTCAACAATGACAGGCTGCTCAGAGACAGGGTATTGGGAAAAGATTTCGGTAAGGTCAGAGAGATCTTCGGGACACTCAAAAGTGTATGCAGTAGATTTGGTAGACTTGCTCTTCTTTGCAGCAGGCTTTTTCGAAGCAACTTCTTCTTGATCCTCGTCCTCTCCTTCACTGGCAAAATCCTGAAACTCTTCGTCGATAGCGTAGTTTCCCTCGATATCTTCAACACCCTCGTCGTCTTCATCTCCGCTCTTGCTCGTTTTGCTGGCAGAGGCAGCGAAACCAAAAGCTTCGGCATCGTTGATCTCGTCGTCATGATCACCGTATTCAGGCTGCTCACGATCATCCTCCACCTCGCTTTCGTCGCTGCTGCTGCTACTATCGCTCTCGCTGACCTCCTCGCCGTTCATTCTAGCAAGTCGCTTGCGCTCCAGCTTTTGCAGCTTCTCGGCCTTTTCCTTGGCGATCTCGTCTTCGGTCTTGGTTCTGTCGGCTGGTCGGGCACGGCGGTCAAAGGCAAACATTCTGACTTGCTGCTCGTACTCCTCGTCCTTGTCGGCAACTTGTGGCGCGTCCCTGTTGCCGAAACTGCCGGCCTCGCGCAGGCCGCCCATGAGCTCGTCAAAGGCCTCCTTGTCGTCAAGCTTGTCGATTTCGTTTTGATCTTCCATCTTGGCCATTTGACGCTCGTGTTTGTAAAACTTTGACTTTGCAATGATCTCCTTCATGACTTCGTCGCGCGACTTTTTGACCTTGGGCTCCTCTTCGTCCTCAGAGGGTTCGCCACCTTCAGCGAGACGCTTGCGCTTCTTGGCAATCTCGGCCAACTCGCGCTTGCTCTCTTCGTCCTCGTCGCTAATTCCAAGGTCACCCTCGTCAAAGTCGTCTGCTAGCGAAAGTGCCTGGCCGCCGTGTGTCAGAATATCGCCGCCGCCCATACCGTCAGCGTAGGTATCGTCTTCGTCCTCCAAGCTGAACAAGTTACCCTTCGATGCTCTCATTTGTCTTTCACGGGTAAATCTCTCCAGCATTTTCTCCTCTGGGTTCATTGACGGGTCGTTTTCACCAAATCGTCGATCCATGAGTCCGCCCACTCGGTTTTTGGCGGCCATTTGGGCAAGGAGAGCACTGCGGCGGTTCTCCTCACCAATCTGCTTGCTGATTCCGGGCTTTCCGGTCGCACCTTGGACCTTGCGTCCAATAACGTCGACCTTCTGCTTGGACTTTTTGACGTCAAAGGGACTGAAAGCGTCGCGAATGTTGGACAAGACCTTTTCCTTGTCCTGTCGGTTCCTGTCATTCACTTTCTTCGAGCCCTTGCCTTTGCCCTTCGTGTTTGTCTGGCCTATGAGGCCATGTGACTTGAGAGAAGCCTTCAAAGCCTTGAGCTGCGATCCTCCCATGTTGTTTGTTGGTGTGCTTTGTTGTTCAAGTAGTAAGAGCTTTCCAAAATTTTTCAATAATCTTCTTCTCAAAGGCCTAAAAAAGATTACGTAAGAGAAAATTTTTGGGAGGATAGAAAACCCTCGCCCCAGCCGTGCTTAAACGGCTTTTTTGATCTCGATTCTTGGTCGTAGCTGTTTATTTTGAAGAAATTGCAGCCATAGGATGCGATACCGAGTAGGCATTAATCTTATGTCAAGATCTATTGTAGCGTGCATTGGTTTGTTACTGTAGTGCTCGTGTAATTCAATTGCAGGGCGAATGCTCAACTTGTTCAAGCACTTATTTGAAACCTTGTCCAAACCAAACAACTCTTGAAACATTCAGCTCTTGCAAAAATCATGGCTGTAAGTTCGGTCCGCAAGTTTACTCAGTACCAAGCTCACTAACCAGGGGTGAACATTTATAGGCACATTTGGACAAGTACATTGACCATCCCGAGGCATTCCCAGACGAGGTCTGGTACTTCAACGCCGACGTTGTCATCATACAGGACAAGTTTCCAAAATCCTTTGCGCACTACCTCGTCCTCCCCCGCGACGACACCATTTCCTGGCTGCACCCTTACCAGGCACTCAGCGACCCCCAAATTGTAGCGTTTTTGGCGCCTTATGTCGACAAGACCGTCGCGCACGTGCAACGGGAGCTGGGGCTGGCCGACCGCTCAAGGGTGCGCACCGGGTGCCATGCAGTGCCGTCTGAGCGCCGGCTCCACGTCCACGTCATCTCGGACGACTTGCTCGGCTCTGGCATGGAAACGGTGCACAGGTACATGGTGTTTGCGACGGAGTTTTTTGTCAAGTTTGGGGAACCGCCCGCGCACGCCAATATTACAGACGAACTCAAGCGGCAATTAAGCGAGAACTCGTATAAAGACACGCCACGGTGTATTCACTGCGGGAAGGTGTTGGATAGCGGGTATGACGACTTGAGGGCGCACTTGGAGTACGAGTACAAGAAATTACAAAGCTAGAGAAGATTTATAAGTGTGTATATTAACAGAGAAGAAATAGAAAGAAAGGAGAAAAAAAAAAAAAAAAAAAAAAAACTATACAAAATCACAAACATAAGAATTATAGTCGAACTATTTCTTTTTTTTTTTATTGGTCTTGTGAAAAGGGCAAAGGCGTCTATCAATCAACAGAGAAAAGCAATGGCTCGCATCTCTCCATCTTGGTTGTCTAAGCCTTGTTCACAGTCATCACAGAATGGAAACAAAAAGTCATGTCCCGTACTTTTTTTTAAGCACAAACCTGGTTGAGGACAGGGTTGCCAGAGACGAGGCCGGGCTGGCCCTGCTCAATGAACTTGAGCAGCTCGACGACCTTGCCGCGGAGCTCCTCAGTCTCAAAGGGCTTCTCGACCAAGTCGACAGCGCCACGGGAGAGGTTCTCAAGCTCAACCTTGGCCTCCTGCTCCTGGACAAAGACCTGGGCAAAGATCTCAACGACACGCTCGCGCTTGCCAATGAGAGTGGGCTCGCCGTTGCGGAAGAGCTCAATGATGAGCTCAAAGAGAGGGGTGTTCTCCTCGAGACCGTCGGTGAGCGGGATGCGACTGAGCAGGACCTCAATGACCTCGGGGATGGGGACCTTGCTGGGGTGCTTGAGGATCATGCGCGAGATGCAGCCGCAGGCGTTGGCGAGACCACGGGCGTTGTTGTCCTCGTTGTCGCCGCCGCGCTTGCTGGCCTTGTCGACCTTCTTGAGCAGGCGCTGGAGCTTCTGCATGACGGTCTCGTAGTAGCTGGTGATCTGGGCATCCTCGCTGTAGTAGCAAAGAAGACCAATACCGTAGGCAGCGTTGGAGCGGACCTCAATGTCCATGTCGCCAATGCGGTGCAGAAGTACCTCCATGAGCTGGGCAGTGAAGGGAGTGACCTCGGCGCGCATGCCGTTGATGACTTCGGCAATGGCACCGACAGCGGAGGCACGCTCAGTGCTAGAGCTGCTGGTGCAGAACTTGAAGATGGGCTTCAGGAAGGTCTCGGCAACAGGGGTGAACTGGGGGCCGAGAGCAGCGGCAATCTGAACAACAACGTCAAACGAAGAATCGGTAAGGACCTCGTCGTACTCAGAAGACTCCTCAGGGGCCTGCTCACCTTCCTCGTTCTCGTTGGTCTGGGAACCGTGCTGCTTGTTGAGGAGCAAGAGAACCTCAGCGCAGAGCTTCTCCAAGTTCTCGGTGGACAACAAGGCACGAGGTCCAATGACCTTAAGACCCTCAGCAAGACGGTCGCAGATAGTGATGGCAACTTGACGCTCGTCCTCGGTCTCGAGGGCGTCAATGGTGGCACTGCGGACAGCTTCGGCAATCATGGCAGTGACAGGGTTGCGGTGCTCCTCAACGGGCAAACCGGGGGTCCAGGGGCCCTCCTTGTCCAAAGCGGCTCTGGCCATGTAGAGACGCCACAAGGCGTTGACAGAAGACTTTCGGATACCCTCGGCAAAGTGCTCGCATTGGTTGGAAAGAACCTTGATGGCGTTCTCAATGTTGGGGAAGTTCTCGCCAGCAGCCTCAAGAAGGTCAGCAAGAGCGTCAGTAGCGTACTCCTTCTCAATAGCAATAGCAGAAGAGATGTTGAGCTGCTCCATAAAGTCCTTGTCGTCCTCGATGCCAATGTCCTCATTCTCCTCGTCAAAGTAGTCAAGGCCACCAAACTCCTCCTGCTCGAGGCACTTGAAGATCTCAACAGCGAGCTTCTCAACAAAAACGGAAAAGTCCTTACCGTAGACACGGGCAAGAGTACCAACAAAGATGAAACCGCACTCCTTGAGCTTGGTGTTCTCAGACTGGATGCATCTGTAAGCGGCCTCAATGAGGGGCTCAGCGTAAGGGTGGAAGTTTTCCTTACCAACAGACACGGAAATGGAACCAAGAGCGTCAATGGTGTTACCGCAGAGGTTAGTCTGGGGTTCAGTGAGCTCGGGGATGTTGCTGCTCAGACCGACAAAGGGCTCAAGGGCAGTGATGGTAGGCTGGAAGTAAGGAAGGAAGTTCTTGCCGGAAGAGAAGGCGGCAGAAGAGATGGCAGCAACGATGGAACCCTTGAGAGTGAAGTCGTTGGTGATGGAAAGGAGATGCAAAAGTTTGGGGACAAGGGTGGAGAGGTACTTCTCAGTGATGACCTTGCGGTCCATGGACTCAAGGAGAGCGTCCATGGCAGAGCAGGCGCACTTGCCGACCTTGAGAGCAGAGGCGGTGTCCATGATGTTGAAAACAAGAGGAAGCAAGATCTCGTGCTCAGAGGAAACAGTGTCACGGAGCTCGTAAGAGAGGTAGTACAAGCACTGGAGGGCAGCGACCTTGACGGTGACATCGCTGTCGTTGAGACCGTCAACAACGGCGGGCAAAATGTGCTCAATCTGGGTCGAGACAAAGTCGGGGGCACCCTCAACGGCGACGGCCAGGGACATGAAACCAGCCTTGCGGTCAGCGGGGTCAGAAGACTTGATGTAGTTGGGGAGGGCGTTCAACAGAGGGCCCATGACCTGAGATGGGGGCAGAGCGTTCGACATGTTGTCAATGAGCTGAAGGGCAAGCGAGCCAGGGTTGGTCTCATCATCGTCGTCATCCTCGTCATCAAGGTCCTCGGGCTCGGCACGGTTGTAGTCAGCAGAGATTTGGATGGCAGTGGTGACCATGGCAGGTCCGAGCTTGAGGGCCTGAATCTTCATCTTCTTGGATCTGACAGCGGAGATCAAGAACTGCAAAGCAGGAACACGGAACTCGTCGGGCAGCTGCTTCTCGGCAGCAATGTTGTGGAGCATGAAGTTGATGAGGTCCTCGAGGTATTTGGAAATGAGGGACGACTCGGCAACAAGAAGAATGTTGAAAACTTCAAAGACCTGGAGAACGGACTTTTCGTCGTTGGAAGAAATGACCTGCTTCAGGGCGTCAACCATGGAGGGGACAATGGAGCGGAAAAGCTCGGCGGGGTTGGGCGATCCGCTCTGGCCAGACTGGATGCCCATGGAGATGCAACCAAGAGCCAAAAGAGTAGAGATTCTGACCTGGAGGGACTCGGAGTCGTTGATGGTCTTGCTGAAAAGCTCAAGGAGAGAGACGGTGGCCTCCTCAAGAATGTCAAGCTCGGCTTCGAGCAATGTGTAGATGATGTAGATGGCAACCTCACGCTCGGTAGCGACAGAGGAGGTGGCAGACTGGTAAAGAGCGGGAAGCAAATCGGGCCACAAGTTCTCCTCAACGTCGTACTTGGCAATGGAGGAGATGACACGGGACGAGGTGTGTCTAACCAAAGCGTCCTGCTCGGCCAAGGTCGAAGCCAAAAGCGAGCTCTTGATCTGGGCCTTGGTGTCGGCGCTGACCATCTCGCTGTTGAGCCATTCTCTCGTAATGATCTTGCGGGCCTCGACACCGGACAGCTGGCGGATCTGGGTCTCGGGGTTGGTCTGCAGAATGTGGACCAAGGCCGGAATGATCAGGGGACTCTTGTAGAACTTGTTCTGCAAGGCCTGCGACGCCTGCTGGATGGCAGAGGTGTCGGGGGAAATAATTTTCCTCAAGGTCTCAACCAGTTCATTAGCAAACTGCTGCTGGTCCATGGTGAATTATGGGGAAAATGGATCTAGGGGTTGTTGGTAAAGGAGGAGAGAAGAAACAGTAGCAACAAAAGAGAAGGAAATAAATTTTCAAAAGACCAAACTCCCTGGCCAATTTTTTTTTTTTTTTGTACCCGTTTAAAATT
>JAJMHN010000224.1:0-16539 GCA_030566025.1 Geotrichum cucujoidarum
CCCCTCCTCCACCTCCTCCTGCCGGTGGCCCTCCTCCTCCACCTCCCATCATGGGAATGCCAATGCCTGCAGCACCTCTTGCAACTGCTGTTACTGAAGATGACAAGGCAAACATGCTCGTTCCTGATAGAAGCGCATTGTTTGCCCAGATTCATGCCGGTAAGACACTCCGAAAGGTACAAAAGTAAGTTTCGAGCAGAGCATTGTATGGGCTTTTTCTGGGGTCTTTTCATGCAAACAATAAGCTTAAACTCTTTTGCACGTGCTCAGCTTTGAGCATGTAACAAAGTTATTACAAGAAGTAAATAGCCCATTTGTAGATTAAATCAGAACTTTCTGTTTACTATATTTGTCTTACAGTTAGAGCGTCGATGGTTGAAAACTGTATTGTTTGTTGTTTTGTTCCGATCGCAGTGTGTTATGGTGCGGATTACGTAAAGCTATGATCTGTTATAATTCCAAAATGCACTTTATGAGTGTTGATGTTTGGTACTGTCAAACTTGACTTCTTTTTGATCCGCCAATCTTTCAAGGCTTATAATTCTATCAACTCAATCCAGGAGTATTACTCAACCGGCCTGATAAGATTTATATACAGTCATGGCGGAGTCCTTCCAGGCGCCACCCCAGGGCCCTCAGCCGGACGACCTGAGCGCGTCTATGCAGAATCTCAACATTGCCCAGAGTACACCGGCTCCTCGCGCAAAACGTCCAGCGCGCGTCTTTCATACCGAATTCTCACAAGATGTGGCCCCTCCCAATGCACCTGGGGGTCCGAGCCAATTTACACCAGCCAGTGCATATGCAAACAATCATGAGTTCACGTCGCCAATGGATCAAATCATGGAACAGCATCGGCTGGGCTCGCCCATGGATAGTGCAATGGCTGCACACCGAAGTTCACCGCAGCAGCAGCAGCCGCAGCGCCAGATTCAGCAGCAGACGCTTGACGCCATGCGCAACCTTGACAAAGCATACCGACAAACACAAGACTCACAGGCCCAACCCGTCAATATCGACAAGGGCGATCTGAACGGTGTCATCCCTTCAATTGTGGCCGACAGGGCTGCGGCACAATCTGCGCTGCGATCAGAGCCCGTTTTTAAGACATTTGAAAATGCATGCCCACCTTCAGCAGGCACCGAATACGATGTTCAAGACCAGGGTCTGTCCGGTCCCCAATATGCACGGTTGACCATGTACAACGTTCCCAGCTCAGAGCAGCTCCGGGCATTGACAAAGCTCCCATTGGGAATGACATTACGACCTCTTGCACCCTTTTCTAATAAAGAATTTCTGTCAGGTGGAGTTAGCGTTGCCGACTTTAGCGACGGCGTTCCGCCTCCTAGATGTACACGGTGCAGAGCTTACATGAACCCCTCAATGCTTTTCGTGGAAGGCGGTACCCAGTTCATTTGCAACCACTGCCAGTTCTCGAATGAAACTTCTGCAGAATACTTCCAGCCCACTGATGCTGCCGGCCGACGAATTGATTGGCAAACACGACCAGAACTTGCATTTGGCACTTACGACATGATTGTGGGAGAGGAGTACTGGAGAAATGAAACCACACCTCCTTCTTCGCTCAACCACCTCATTTTAATAGACGTTAGCCGGGATGCTATCAAAAAAGAAATTCCCTACCTTGCTGTGGAAGCAATCCGCGCTTTACTTTACGGTGGTCCGTTCGATGCTGGTGAGCACGCCAAATCCAACTTTTCCACGGAAGAAACACTGGTTTACGATTCCAACGGCAATCTCGTCGACCCTGCATCTTTGTTTGATACAAGCATCAAGTTGCCTCCCAAGACCAAGATTGGATTTGCCACATACGACAAGACAGTTCATTTCTACAACCTCAATGCATCCCTAGAACAAGCCCAAATGCTGGTGATGAGCGATATTGAAGACTCGTTTGTTCCACTCGAAGAGGGCATGTTTGTGGACCCTGAAGAATCAAGGCTTGTGATTGAAGACTTGCTCGACCGACTACAGTCAATTTTCGCAAACAATGTATACGAAGAACCAGTATTCGGTTGTGCACTAGATGTCGCGTTGAAGGCTCTCAAATCAACGGGTGGTAAAGTATCTGCTATCTTGACGTCCTTGCCTTCCAGAGGTCCTGGGTCACTGGCGATTCGAGGTGGAGACCCTAAATTTGCAGGCGAGAATGAGAAAGACCTGTACAAGGCGGATAGCAAGTTTTACGAAGATCTTGGCAAACAGTACGCACAAGCAGGCGTTGGTCTTGACTTGCACCTGTTTTCAAGTGCCCAAATGGATCTTGCCAACACTGGTGTGGTGTGCCAACTTTCCGGTGGTAATGAATTCTATTACCCGCATTTCATTCCCCAAAGAGATGGACGCCAATTTATTTCCAATTTCTGTAAAGCATCCGAAGGCGAAATTGGTACAGAAGCTGTTCTCAAAGTACGATGCTCTACGGGGCTTCAAGTTGCAGCATACTATGGAAACTTTTACCACGAAAATTGGGATGACGATCCACGATTTGGTACCGTGGACTCAAAAACAACAATTGGGGTCCTTTTCCAGTACGACGGAAAGCTGGACTCCAAGCTGGACGCCCATTTCCAGAGTGCTCTTTTGTACACAACGAGTAGTGGTCAAAGACGGGTGAGAGTCACTAACGTGATTGCAAGTGTCACTGAGCAGTTTAGACCTGTTGTCAATTTTGTCGACATGGACGCATGCCTCGGCGTTCTGGCCCGCGATTCATTGGGACGCATGAGTGAAATTTCGCTCAAAGACATTAGGGCAAAACTCACGGACAAGCTGGTGGACGTGTTTTTGAGTTACCGCAAGCATGTGGCTTCTACACTACCCCCAAATCAGCTACTCATGCCAGTGTCTTTACGTTCGTTCATTGCTCTCATATTAGCGCTGCAAAAGTCTTTGCCATTTGCTGACCAGCGATTGTTGATTGACTACCGAGTCCACTCTGCTCGCAAGATGAAGAATATGACTCCTGATGAGCTTTCACTATATCTCTACCCCTGCATTATTGGGCTCCATAACCTTCAGGACGAGGACTGTACATACAGCCCCGAAGGATTTTTCAACATGCCCCTCAACGTCAAGGCATCCATGTCTGCGTTGCAAGCAGGTGGTGTATACATGACCTTCAATGGCCAGTGTATTCTTTTGTGGATCCAGCACCAAGTCTCGCCAAATCTCTTGCGGGATCTCTTTGGTGAAAACGCGACCGATTTCAAAACATTGGACCCCTACATCAACGAGCTACCTGAGCTCGACACTGCGGTTTCAATCAAAGCCCGAGCACTGATTAAGCACTTTGCAAACCAGGCCACATTGAGATTTTTGGGCATTAGAATCGCGCGTGAAAGCCTCGACCAAACCGCATATGAGTTCCAGTCTCAATTGGTTGAGGACCGCACAGGCGGGTTTACTTACAGCGAGTTCATGACCAATGTGCACAGAGAAGTCAAAAACAGGCTAGAAAATGGCAATGAAAAGGGCACCAAGCCAAACTTTTTTGCAGAGCACTTTTGGTCATAAATAGAACTCATTTTTGTTAGGCCTGGAATAAAAGGCGAAATGTCTATAAACTTTTATAATTTTTCATTACAATCATCACGGAGCAAGTAGAAGGCTTTGATCAACTCCCTTTATTGTAACCCGTAGGCTTACTACCGTCATTGGCTTTCCATAGCGTCGACCCATCTTCGTAAACCTCGTTTTTCCAAATCTCCGCTGCGCTTTTCACTTCTTCCAAAATCCATTCCGCACCCATCCATCCCTCCTTTCGATGCGGGGCGCTGATTGCAATAACTATGCTCTCTTCACACACCGGCACAACGCCAAGTCTGTGTCCGATATAAACTTTGCAAATCTGGTTTGGCCATGTCCTTGGTAGCCCCTTCTTTGTTTTGCTCTGTTCTTCGCCGCCAGGGTGCTCCAACACACGCTCGGCGATGCGTTCCAGTGTGCGGATGGCCACGGGCCCGTAAGCTTGGTACTCCAGTCGGACCACGCTCTTCACAACCACCTCGCCGGGGGCATCGGTGGTAGCTACGGGGAAATTGTCGCGCGTGGTTCCTCCGAAATAGACTATAGCGCCAGCTGATGGTGATCTGACAAAGTCCATTGCATTTTGGGCGGCAAGATGCTCTGCCGTTAGAAACACCTTGTATGAATCGCCAGTAGACTCGAACTCTGTTTTAACTGCTGACTGAGGTTCAGCTAAGCCATGTTGCATTGTTTTCTTCCCGACCTTTCGTTGCAAAGTCGGCCGTATTTTTTTTTTTTCAATAGACGAGGAAAGGCTCAAACAAGGAATCCATACTATTGTTTGAATTTTTCTACCCGCTGATAAGCGATCTCTAAATTCTCTATACAAATAATCACGTGACGTATCAATGTATCGTAGGTACTTACAATCGATCAAAAACTACCACCAAAATCAAGGCAGGTTTGGTTATTGTGTAAATGGCATATATTAACATCGTAAAAGCCCGTTATGAATGTTAGTTGTAAATCTATTCAGCAGCAATGCTTGCTGAGAGCTTTCGTGGCTTGGGTGGAACCGGAAGAGGTTTATGTGAAGTAGCAACGGGCGAGCTGCTAGCGCTGGAACTAGCCGCCGACTCCTTGGCAGCGTTCATTTTAGCGCTAACGGCGCGAGAAGATTTTGCAATAACGGGAGGTTTGGGCCGCGCGTCGTCTGACAACCCAACACGGGTCTTTGGTATGTTGAGACCGCTGCGAATGACAGGTTTGGGTTTGAATGTGTTGGACGGTGCAAAAATTTCGGCAGCGCTTTCCATTTGAGCCGGACGGCGAGGGAACGGAGGTGGAGAGGGAGATCTATGAGGTGATGCAGACTCCGATGCAGTACCTCTAGTAGAGGCAAGAGAAACAGTCGATTGCGCAGCTGAAGCAGGCGCCGTGGCGGCCTTAGGAAGACGACGCTTAGGTCCTCTAGCTCTAGACTTTGTCATGTGCTTCAATTCCGACTTTTGGGCCTGTTTGCTCGAGCTGCTTGGCAAAAGCATGTTGTCATCAAACGTTTTCGACTTCTTGGGCCCAGCAAAATCGGTCATACGTTGGAATCGCGGCGAGAAGCTAGTGGTAGTGTCTTCCAATTTTGTAAGTGGCTGCTTACCTCTTTGCAGGACAGCAGAAAGGTTGTGGGCAAAAGATTTGGCAGTCTTCTCGTTCAAAGCAGTAGGAATAGCTGCATTGTCAAGCGTGGTGTCTTGGTCTGGCAATGGTTGATATCTGATTTGCACTGGCTCAGGTGGCAATTCAGGCTCCAAAGACCGAGTGTGAGGTATCAAAGATGCTGGGAGTGGTACGCGGAATGTACTCGAAGGAGCTGTAGTACCTCTACTCATTGGAGGCCGAGGAGGCAGAGGCTTTGGCGCAGGCTTGGTGCCGTCACTACTAGGTGACTCACTATCCTTGTTCGCAGAAGGCTCCGGTGTCTTGGGCAACGACCTGTGGGCGGGTACGGGAGGCGACGGGGTCGCACTGGGGCGCTTGGGAAGGGCAGGTCTGTCTTCTTTATCAACAGACTTACCTTCTTTGGCCAATTTATGTTTGTTTAGAGTGGCTTCAAGTTTATCCAAATCAGAAGAATTACCATTCTTGAGATTACCAGCTCTGAGCTGGCGGAGACGCTCAAGCGCTTCTGACGATACCTTAGGCTTGTTTGGCTTTTGAAGACTAACAGATGGAGCTCTGTTGACAGTTGAAGATCCCAAGCGGGGAGGTGGTGGTTGTTTCTTGACGCTCAAAGCACGCTGCATTGCTACTTTTCCTTCGGGTAAATCATGGTCGCTTGATGGGGTTTCTTGTTCCTTTACAGAATTCTTCTCATTCTCTTTATCTTTTGAGGCTTCTTTTTTAATGGGAACAATCTCCTCAATGGCAAGCATATCTTCGGCAACTGTGTCATTTTTCAGAGCAGTCGGGTGTACAGATTTGCTAAATGGCTTGGGAGGAGGCGGTTTAGAGAATACTGAGCTAGGACGAGAGCCTGCAATTGAGCTTCGGTTTGCAGAAGTTCCAGACCGTTCATTTGTTGGAGAAGAGTTCTTTTTCAAGGCACTGTCAAGCCAAGATGATCTTGTAGGACTCCATCTTCTTGAATCAGACTTTGAGGGGCTGCTGCTGTTGGGGCTCGACAAATTTGGTTGCTCGTTCTGTTGCGCATCAAGTTTACTAACTCTGAAATTCTCCACAGAGCTAGAGTTGCTCAACCCATAAATGCTGTTGTTTGTTCCGGATCGAGAAAGGTCCACATCGTTATCAATATCGTGCAATTTGTTGCGAGGTGGTTCCTGATCATTTTCTTTCTTTGGGGCCGGTGGCAAGCTTCTGAGAGGAGATGCAGAAGCCCGTGTTGGAGAAGGCGATCTGGAAACCGCTCTTGCAACCGGATTGGCCAAGGAAAATACTGGCGAATCCGCGAGAGTAGGTGGAGGGGAGTCGGTAGATCCAGTGCGAGATTTGAGGGATAAGGTACTATCCCGCTTGAGCATCGCACTCTGCACAAAACCACCTTTTACCGGTGATTTTGATCTCGACACTGGAGAGGGAGACCTGCTAGCTAAAAAGTTGCCTGCAGGTGAAGTCTGACTTTTTGGTGTGAGATCCACAGGCGTGGAAGAGAACTTCGGTTGTGGACGCGTGGAAAGGAAAGAGCCTCGTGGAGGTGTCTGTTGATTGCTGATAGTTGAAGCAACAGAAAACGAATTCGACTTTGACATACCAGGCAACGGAACTTTTCCATTGATGGAAGAAGAGAGCTGATTATGGTTGTTATGTTCGCTGGTGTTTTGGAATTTTCGCAAACCATAAGCCGATGGTTTGCTACTTATAATAGTCGGAGTCGATGTCTGGGACCATATGCTTGACGTTTCCACTTCGTGCGCAGGCGGCGAGGGCTTTGAAAGATTCGTAGGTTTGGGTGAAATGATCGGAATCGTTGAAACTTTCTGTTGCGCATTAGCATATTCTTTTTCATCCTTTGAGCCAGAGTTGAACGGTTTCTTTGGTAGTGCATAATCTGGCTCTTCATCTTTTTTGGCTGCCGGTACTGGTTTTGGCAATGTCGGTTTCTTTCTCGGAAGTGAATAGAAAGGCTCATTTGGTTCTTCTTCCGCAACCTTTTCTTTGGGAATAGAAGTTGATGGGGACTTTTTGGGTAATGAGTATAAAGGTTCTTTTTCTTTTTCAGTTGTGTCCTTGTGCGCTACTTTGAAAGAAGGCTTTTTGGGTAATGAATATAAAGATCCAGCTTTCTCCGCATCTTGCTGGGAATCCTTGGCGGTAACAGGCGGTGAACCCGCTTTCACACTTTCTAACGAACTTGATGTTTTGCTCGCTGGAGGTTTGGAAGTCGCTGCAGGTGTAGTTTTATTTTGACTGAACAGAGGGATAGTACCCGAAGGGCCAGCAATGGCCGCAATGGTCTTTCTAATCTCCTCTTCTTTTGACGTCAAGTTAGAAGAAGAGCTCAGGTAAGGAGTGTTCGGCCCTTCAATTTTATTGATAGAGCCAAGAGAAGACGATTGTGAAATAGAAGCTCGCTTTTCTGGGGAAAGTGACCTTGTTCTTTCTTCCCGTAGAGCCTGTCGACGAAGACGGCCTTCCATAATCTCTTCTTCCAACTTTTTGGCTCGGAGTTCATCCTCTTTATCACTAAACAGCAGTTAGTTATGCTAATTCTCGGTCGGTTAGGTATCGGGGTTGACGTACGTTTTTTCTCCGAGTTCTTTGATTCTGAGGAGAAAGTCGCTGACCTCAGTGCCATTATCTTCACCGCTATCGTGAGCCATTGCACCGTTTAGCGGAAGACAATATGTCTTGTCGAAATTCAGTGTCTATGAAGAATGCGGACAAAACCGAAGCAAAATTGGTCTCGATATCGAAATGTTGGCAATATTTTGGTTTGTTTACTGTGTTGTGACTAGCAAAGAAAAGGTCTGTTGTTTTGTTTGTTGATTTCTTTAAATTTTCACGTAATGACCGCTTCGCTTGACCTCCACGTCGATAATAAAAAATATTATGTAAACAGTGCAGCCAGTATTAGTCAGGTACAGCCGCACAATACTCCAGGTTTTGGCCACGTGATGCGGCCCATTCGAATCGCTGCAAATAACCACAGACAAGTTTTGTCCACAAATAATACAAACTGCTAGAATAATTAGGCAATTCCAGTGGGATAAATTTTTTCTAAGAATAAGCAGTGGTTTTGTAAGTTCAGAAAATCGAATTGAAACAAGCCAATCAAATTTTTGGAACATATGGGATGTAACACATTTAGGGAATCTGCCATGAGAAATGCCCGTCTTCAATGACATAACAAAACAAGGTGGTACAACCTCATCAATATTTTTATTTAAATGGTCTTGGATTTCTGGTATTAGCTTGCTAAAGTTGTAAAATTTCCTTCGCATGACTATAATAATGTTGACCAATTGAGCACATGGCACCGATTTTGTTCCCATAAAATAATATGGACTACACTACATACCTACAAGTGCTTGGATATATTGGATCAGATACAAGCATACACTTCAAAGAAGCTTGTTGTATTTAGTATACTTCAATTAAATAGTTACGGGTTAAATCGTAACTAGGAAATTAGGAGTGACCTTTCCATGAAAGAGATTGGACGTTTTTTGCATCCTGGGTATCGAAGGTATGAACGTCGTACAAGGCCAAACGGCTGGTAGGAATCAAGTGCACATCCAATATAGTTCCCGTGTTTCACTTTGAGCACTGGTTGGAAAAAATGTTGTCTGAGGCTCGTGGTGTTCACCGCCCTCAGAAAGTTAGATTTGCACAATGTAAAACAGTTTCCCAGTTATTTTACTAGACGCGCAACTACCAGCTATTTTGGCTACGAATGATGTGACATGTGTACTGTGAGAAATTAGTTTAATATAAAGTTATGTCTTACGAAATCTACTCTAATTCAGGTCAAGGGCTAGCTAACGTGTTGTGCGTGGGACCAGCAACAGATTTGGATTTTGTTCAAGAAATTCCGCTAACAAGGCGCCAAAATTTCGCGACTTGAAAACACGAGACTCAATGATGCCTTCAAGCTGCGCACAGCACAGAGTATTTTCTGACAGTAATACTAGGGCTATACTACAATATCAGAAACTTACTGGCTCACTAAAACAACTTTTCTATCCGCATCTAGTTGAAATTATACGTAGTGCTTGACTAAATCCATTCACGTAGAAAACCAAATTTTATAGATCCAAGACATTATTATTCATGAATAGTGTAAAAAGCTAAGACATTTTTTTGGAATAATCATAGGAACAAGCCTTGATCTATGTGTAAATAATTTGTCGAACAATGTCATTCTTGCCATGAAACCTAGCATGATTATGTTTTCGATCTTGAATGGCATTCAAATCTTTTACTCTTTCATTTTCTCTTGCTTTTTGATATTCATATCTTTCTTTCTCATTGCCTTCATACATTACAAATTTGATATTGAACCTGTTGTTGTAGACTTTGCTCGTATATTAGGCCGTTGGCATAATGAGTTCCAACTCTTCTTCTACATCCAACTCGGCATCGTTCAGTGGCACATCTGGCAATACCGCGAGCCCCGCTACGTTCACAACGACGTCGCCCATTAGCGGTTTTACTAGTTCCTCTGCTTCTACTACTGGAGACTCTTCACAATCCGCTTCTAGTAATTCCGATCCAGCATTTTCCCAATCGGGCTCAACCGAATCGGAAACGACGGCGAGCTCCTCTGACACCGCGACTTCAGCACCTAGCAGCGACACATCGGTCTCATCGTTAGACGCTGCTTCTACAGACTCGCAATCAAGTGGCTATGCCTCGAACCCGGACTCCTCTTCAAGTTCGGTGAGTGGCAGTTCGATCACGGGTGACGCAAGCACCACTTCGCAAACTTCCAGTCCCACTCCCAACGCCTCCACCGACACTGCTACACGAGACTCCACCTCGGGGACCGGCACTGCCACGTCTGAGTCGCCTACCTCTTCTGCAAATAACGACTATAGTAGTCGTGTCACAAGCACTTCGGTAAGTGAGAATTTCTCTGAGAGTCCTACGGGAATAGTATCGGAAACCTCTACCGCAAGCAATGACAGGAGCTCTTCAAACCCCTCTTCGAGCTCAATTGAGCAAACAGGGTCACTCACCTCTGGAGCTGACAGCTCACAGTCTTTGAGGTCTACGTTGTCAGCTGACGTGTCGTCTTCCGACTTGAGTACTACTGCAAGTGGCAATTATCGCTCGTCTACTAGTGACGCGTCGCAGACTGAAATAGCTTTGAGCTCCAGTGGCACGGCGTCGGTGACCTCCGCTTCACCCAGTTCCTCAGGAGCTTCAGTTTCTGCAACAAGCACCGGGTCCTCCGATTCTGCCGCGTCAGACCTGTCGTCTACCACGAGAGCTTCTGGATCCGCAGCCACTACAGATGCTCAGTCTACCTCTGAGAGTTCAGACAGTTCTACCTCTGATGCCTCTGGTACACAGTCTAGCTCTGCATCTGGTAGACAGTCTATTACTGGGTCTGGAACTACAACATCTGGATCTGCGTCTGCCACAAGTAATTTTGGAACTGCTTCTGGTACGCAAAGCTCTTCGGCGTCCGATTCAACAGGTTCTGCCTCAGAAAGCAGTACTGGGTCAACGCGTAGTGACGACACTACGAGCAATACAGACTCTGCCAGTCGAACCAGTTTGGCAAGCAACAGTGACTCTGCAAGTAATACAGACTCTGCCAGTCGAACTGACAGTAACAGTGACTTTACAAGCAATACAGCCTCGTCCAGTCGAACCAGTTCGGCAAGCAACAGTGACTCTACAACTACCAGAGGCTCTGCAACTAGCTCGGATACAGCGTCGCGTTCAGGATCAGACACTGCCAGTTCTACTGGCTCTAGCTCGGATTCTACCACCAGGACGACGACCGGTTCCAGTACAGACTCCAATGGCCAGAAACACGCCTTGTCTTCTTTTTCCTCCGGTCGCACCACTTCCATTGACTCACAGGTCACATCTTCCAGCTCCAGCTCCAGTTCGTCCTTCAGCCCTATTACTTTCACGCGGACGCGGACCCAAATCATTATTGTCACAAACTCACACCATACCGCGACCAGCACCAGCATTGAAGTCATTTTGTATACACTCACGCCTACGTTTGACACGAGAACGGGGACGGGGGTGCTGGAGACCGAGGCGATTGTGGCGGGCAACGCGGTGGCGACTTCAACCATGGCGGCGTCCAGCTCGTCGTTTGGCGAAAACAAGCCCAGCACTGGCACCGTTGTGGGCAGCATTGTGGGGTCTGTGGCAGGTGTCGCCATGCTCGGTCTCATTCTACTCTTTTTACTATCTAGAAAGAAGAAAAAGAGACGCGCCAACGAAATCCAGTCCGAGCCTCAAATGTACGACGGATTGGATATGGAGGACCGGGGCGCTGGTGGCGAGTCGATTGCGGCCATGAGGGCGCAGCAGCAGGAGGGCATGGGCAACCACTTGTACGCACGGCAGAGCGCGCCCAGCATTAGTGACCGCCACGCGCCGGTGCTGGCAACTACACACGAGGAAGGATCAAGGAGTGGCAGCGCGAGGGAGCGGAGCGGGTTGCTGAGCAAGTTCTGGCCGGGGCCGAATTCGCCGCCGCCGACAGTCACGGCCGCGTCGCCAAGCATGCCTGACACGCGGGGCATGGTGGGCGCCGAAGATACGGGCGGAGGGACTATAGGCCGCAGCCTGTTCAACCGCGGTGGAGCGGACCCCGGCAAACCGCCCACTGGCAACTCGCAGGCCAGCAGCGCCTTTGGACTCTCGTTTCTGGGCGGCCTACTCTCGCGGTCACGGACCGGTTCCGCGGCGCCGGGGACTGGCCCGGGCAGCAGCAGCATGTCTGACACGCCGCGTGAGAGCGCCTACAGCAACCCCAACAGCGACAGGCCGCTGGTCCTGAGCAGCAACAGTCCTGCGGCGGGTGGGGCAAGCGACGGGGCGTACTTGCCGGTGTCGGCGGGCACGCCCGACCGGCAGAGCTTCTACCGGCAGCCGCGCCGCCAGAACAGCGACCGCACGTCGAGCTACCGGCACAGCGGGCACAGCTGCAGCGGCGGTGGCACCACGCTCTCGCGCTCGGCGACGGGCAACACCAGCCGGCAGTCCCCCGCCAACGTTTTTGCGGACGACTACGGGCGCAGTAGCCACCGCAACCAGATGCAACAAAACCACAGAAGGTCGCTCAGTTTCGAGCCGGACGCGACGAACGGGCTACTCGCCACAGGCCACCGCGGGTCAGGTGGCGGGCCCTCGCGGGCCTCGGCGGGCGACTACGGGTCCATTGGGCCCTTGTCCTCATACACGCCCAACTACACCAACTACGCGTTTGACTTTGAGACCGACGGCGCCGCAAACCACCACCTCGACAGCGATGGCACGAGCAGCGCCGAGTACTACGGGGCCGCGGGGGCAAGCAGGTTGCAGCGCCATCCGATCCGGACGTCCTTCAGGAACAAGTACACCGCGACCGGCGTCTCCCCGCATGCGTCCACGCCTGCCGCTGTTGCTGTCGCAGTTGGTTCTGACGACGAAGAGGCCTACAACGAGGATGATGTGTATGGCGATGAGTACGGGTTTGGGGATACGAGCTACTACGGGTACCAGGCGGCCGGTGGGGTGTCGAGGCAGGATAGTACAGCGGGAGTGGAGGTTGATAGTGATGACGGGTCGGAGCATTACAGACGCAACCCGCATGAGAGCTATTTCACTGAGATTCTCTAACTAAGTGGCCAGCCAAAATCAGCCAGACAAGAGCAACAATACTGGGTACATGTATGTACATAGAAACTGGAAATACAAGAGCATTTTACATACCAAGTTGAATCAAGATAAATTGTATTGTGTATGTTGAGTGCATAGAGAGGATGGCGTGGAACTCAGCCAAGAGTAAGTAGAGACATGAAATAGGTATATAAAGAAAGAAATAACGACATAAACAGCAGCAGCGACGATAAACCCCAGAGTAAAGTAAAAGAATAAAAACAGACGTAAAAAAACCAGACATGAGAAAATAGAGAGACGTAGAATAAATATAGACAGACAGGCAAGGTGAGGCTCAACGGTTTCGGTGGTAGCCCACCCACGGGGGCCCCCCACATTTTAAATGACAGCCAAAACGTGGGAGCAACCTACAACCAGGCCAGAGAAGTGAACGGCATGGCATTGCCGGGGGATAATGCAAATGGACAAAAGCAACAAGAAAGAGAACAGCCAGGGAGACAAAATCAAAGAGACAAGGAACCGGGTTTTCATGCTATTGGACCTGGACCAGGATTTTGCATTCAAGGATAAACTTGCCCACCTTGTACTCCTCGCTGGCGCGGAATGCTTTATCGTAGGCCCAGCCCACGACCTGGTTGCAGTAGTTGCAGTGAATGTCGCGCACGAGAAAGTCGCCCGTCATCATGCTGCGCTTCTCGGGCACGTCGTACGTAATGTTGACTCTACAAGTGCTATGGTCAGTAAAAGCACGCAAAGTACCAAGAGAGTTAGGAGGGTGGCGGTGAGGGACTTACACTTGGTCAAAGAGGTAGGCCTTGCCCAGCTGGCCATGGAAATCCTACCAAGCTCGTTAGAACCACAACCTAGGCTACCGGTGGCGGCAAGGTCACTCGTTTCTAGACAACAAAGGCAAATGGCTATAACTCACTCTAGAGATGATGCTGTCCTTGACCGAGAGGTGCGTGTGGCAGTGCTTGCAGCCGTAAATGTGTGTGCCGCGCAGGTACTTGTTGAACTTGACGCCCATGGTTGGCAAGGCAAGAGGCAAATGACAAAATGGTGTGTGTGTGTGTGTGTGTGTGTGTGTGTGGGGGTATCAAGAGACAGTGTGGTGGAGTGGTAGCAATGGAGTGAGAACTGGGGACTGAAGTGAGAATGGGTATAATGAACAAGAAGTGAGGTGAAGAAGGAGAAGGAGAAAGAGAAAGAAAATGGGTTTCTGTGGACTTAAAATAATTTTTTTTTGAATTGAATTGACTTGGGCAGAGAGATTGGAACTCTGGGACAAGGCAGGGCTTTCGAGTTCAAATGAATTTGTTGGTACCGGTTGCTACCAACTTGTCTGAAACCCGCCTGGATTCTACAACCCAGCTTCAACTTACCTATTGTTACTTACAACTGGCCTTAGTAATTGAGTTTATCCAAGAGCGCCAGAACCGGTGCAAACCAGATTTTGAACTGGGGACAAGTTCTGGGGGAAGGGTTCCAAGATTTGCACCAAACGGCTGGTGATAGCGAAATCATTGATTCAAACCAACTTTTGCCCAAGCCCAAGTCCAGCTGACTTGACCATGAAGTAAGTACCTACATTAGGCTACACTTCATGATTAATCATGACTGTAAGCTGCACCAAAAACTATTTGTGCCCAAAGCCAGTTGCTATTGTTATCGGTGCTTGCCAGTGCTTGGTGATAAAGTACGCGCCTTGTTAACCCTTGTAACCAGCATCTTAATTTACAGTTACCGACAACCGTCTACCCAGGTGTATGTTGTGCGAGAAATAAATAAATTACTATAGAAAAAAAAACCACAATGCAAACTATATAAAAACAACAACCATAAACTTCAATCAAACAATCAATCAAACAGATAAACAGACATGAATAACGGACGCAAGTCCAATGCTCTTTTTTTTTTTTTCTCGGGGTATTTTCAGTGCAAAACAGGGTATTTTAGTTACCACATGCTCTTTTTGTACGCACTGCGCGACCCGTCCGCTTTTTTATACCGATGCGGGCCCAGCGAGCTCGCCGGCATGGCCAGCACATCGTCACCCCCGACATAGTACGCCAGCTGGCACGGTTCCGTCGGGTCGCTACCATCGCCATTGCCCGAGCGGCCAAGATGCAGCAGGCGGCCGAGCTGGGGGAGGTCCTTGCGGGCGTCGACGAGGGACTTGAGGCATGCCTTGCGCATGCTGAGGCGGCGCGCGGCGGCCACAAAGGCGTCGACTTGGGTGGGGGGCAGCAGCTTGCGGTCTGCGGAGGAGGTATCGTCAAAGTCCGGGCTGCTGCGGCTTGAAAAGGAGGACGAGGCAGAGAGCGAGGAAGACGGTGAGGAGGAGGTAGATGACTTGTAGGAGCGGCCACCTCGGCGGCGGCCGTGGCCAAGGGACTCTGCGGTGTTGAGCTCGCTGGCGTAGAGGCTGACGTAGGCCGCCTCGGCGCGGCTGGACTCCTTGGGGGGTTTGTTGGCCATGCTCAGTATCGACGACGAGCGCTCCGAAATGCTGTACTGTGCGCGCTTGATGCCGCGCTTGAGGATATCGCGGCTGAGCCTGGCCTGCGTGGCCTTGTCAATGGAGGCAATGACAGCGGCGGCGAGAATATAGCAGTAGACGATTTCATTGTCGCTGAGGGCGACCATGTCGGCGGCGTAGAGGTGCATGACGGCAAAGGCCATGTTGACAAGCAGCCGGACGTCATTGTGGGCGAGCAACAAAATCTTGTTCCAGGAGTGCGACCCGCGCGCGATGTGCGCATTGAGGTCATGGAGCTTGTCCGCGAGCTTGTACTCTGCATAGGTGCCGAGCATGGTCAGCGTGTCCGGGGTGGCAATCTCGACTTCGAGGACGGCACGCTCCTGCTTGTAGGTCATGACAAAGATCTCGACAATCTTGTAGCGGTAGTTGCGAAAGTTGATGATGGGGGTCTCGTTGAGCGGGACCATGGTGTTGTAGGAAAAAGTCGAATAAAGCCAGTCCATCTCGCGGCCGGTCTCGACTGCGTCGCTCAGCGAGCGCATAAACTGAGGGTCGTCCATGTTATCAGAGAGGTGGAATAGTTGGTTAGAGTACTTGGTGTGGTTGTTGAGAAAAAAAGAGCGAGCGGTGTGGTATAAATATGTTCTGGTATTAATAGTGCAGCGGTATCTAAGAATGAAGTCATGGCCCAACGCAAGGCCCGCCTTAGCAGCGCAAACTCTAAACCGGAGCGACAAACGCCGGCTAATTCTATTTCACTATTAGTCTAGACTCTACTTAGAACTCTGGAACTCTAGGCTCTAGGAAACGGCATTTATGGTTTGAGTCGGGGAGCTCGCTGGGTTCGTGGGACTCGGGAATGCGCGATCTAACTGGATCTGACTGCTGCCAGTTGGGCTGAGAACTCTGCGATAGACTCGGCGGTGTCTCAGATCACTCAAATTCCAAGCCATTTCCAGGCGTTTTGGTTTCTGGCCGGGGCCACGCACCAAGAAAAACGCCCAGCGCCAAAGCCACGCAACGCAACGCAGCAGAAACGCAGCTGCAGTGGACGACACCGCCGCGCTGGAACGGGAACTGGCACTGGAACTGGCCCGCCCCTTGGACTCGACTGGCAGAACACTGATCAATCCAGCGCTTGGGTAACTGGCCAGACACAGCCCTGGGCAATGAACGCTGCACCAAAATACCTGCAAAGATACCCATCCCTTTGTTGCACGTGCCATCCGTGCAAGTGAAACCCTAATTAGACAATGCGCAAC
>JAJMHN010000225.1:0-14982 GCA_030566025.1 Geotrichum cucujoidarum
GGTGGCTGGTGGTATGGGATTTGCATGGGATAGTGAGGCGGGTAGTGGCCTGGCATGGGCATTGACGGGTATCCCTGGGGAGGATGAGGTCCAGGAGGGGGAGGAGGCTCGTGTCTGTGCTGACCGGGACCTGCAACGAGCATGCCACCGCTTCCAGGAGGGAGGCCATGCAGCGAGTGCTGTGGGGCGCCGTCAAAGGGGTTGGAGGCGTCTGGATAAAGGCTACTGGGGATGGGAATGTTCTTGAGATTGGGGTCGAGCGAGGGCTGGATGAGCTTGTTTGCCGTGATGTGGCTGCGCGAAAAGTAGGAAATCAAGTGCAGTTTGAGGTTGTTTGTGGTTTGGATGGAGAAGGACTGCTTCATGAGGCCGTCAGGCTTGTAGCGGTAGCCGTCAGACATGCCATCTTCCTGGGGCGGAACCGAGTCCTGCTTTTCGGCGTCTTCGCCCTGGCTGGGCTCTGAGCGCTTGCCCTCCATTTCGCGGTAGGTCAGAAAAGAGCCCGAGACTCTGGAGGCGCTCCAGGACTTGCCGTCAGTCCAGCGGCGCATGCCGGCCTCGCCCTCGTCCCAGACAAAGACGGAGCCGGAGACAATGGCCTGGCGCTCCTTTTCCGAGAGCCGTCGCTGGACGCGGGGGAGCACGCCTAGGCGGCAGGCCTCAAAGAGGATGATGGCGTCGAGAGGCGTTCGAACGTGGCCATGATACGTTTCCATGGACATGACGTGTAACTGGCGGACTGGAGACTGGCTGGTTGACTGATGAGAGTAGTGTAGGGATTGGAGGAATGGATCGAACGGGCGCTGTGGGTGGTGGTTGATTGGGTTTGCTCAGGACTGGGGAAGCAAGAGGGAAAGTAGGGAGAAGGAGGAAGAAAGAAGGAAGGGAAGGCGAGGGAAAATTAAAAAATTAAAAAACTAAAAAATTAAAAAATTAAAAAAAAAAAAAAAAAAACCCCAAGAAAAAAGGACTTTTCGGGGGGAATTTCTTTTTGGGTCTTGGCTCGAGTGCAATTGCTTTTTGCGACTTGGGCACATCAACTCTAAACCAGAATTGCTTTTTGCAGTTAGTCTAGACTGTGAGTTAGCGTGGTTTGCCAGCCGCCCAACTGGGCCGGGCGCGTCCAAATCGTCGTTTAGCTCTGCGCCTGCCCAAACGGGCTGGACAAAGAGCGCTAGAAAAAGCAATTTCTGCCGAGCTGCCCAACCGAATCACGCTGAGACAGAAACCCAATCTTGTTTGAGTTTGCCTTGTCGGTGCCGGCCGCGTCTGACTGATTCTTTGATCCATTGATCCCTGGGACGGGGCCCGCTGGCACGACACGCCACGACGGCAGTCCCAGGCTTGTAGGATCGCAACGCTGTTCATTTCGCCATGCAGATGCATGTGATTTGCAGATTTCATGTACGCTTATTGTGCATGAGTGCGTCGTGCGTGTGCGTCTGCCTGTTTGGGCCTAGCGCGAGGGCGAGCGTTGAACCGGCTGCGTAAACGTCAAAGCGTGCGAGTTGAAATTGAGGGCTTGTGGACTGGACATGGACTGGACATGGACTGGACATGATGGACTGGCGACCTGGAGCTGAGCCCGAGTTGGATGGCGGAATCGTTGGCTGTCGAGCTGTGGAATGGACCGTGATCGCGATCGCTCAGGCAGGTGCAGCAACGCAGGTCGGGGGACAAGCGCACCGATTGAGCGTATTCGCGCGGTTACCGGCGCACACGTACCCCCCGCCTCAACAACGCCCAACAACAAGAGAAGGAACAAGAGAAGGAACAAGAACAAGACTCGCTCCATCGCCAGACAATCCGCGCGACAGTCTAGCACCAGCACACAAGCGCACCGCAGCAGTCAGACTGGCTTGTTGACTGGCTTGTGGACTGGCTGTCCAAGTAGCAAGTAGCAAGGTCTGGCGTGCGTGTTTTCACTCCCTGTGCTTTTCACGTGACTGTTGACGAGGTACGCGCCCAGCGTTACGTAATAAGCATATTAATAAAGTTTTTATGGTTGTTTTGTGCCAAGGCGGGTGCCAAGTTCCAGCCGCAAAAAGCAACGCGCCAAGTGGCCAGCCAGCGCCTCTTTTTCTCTTATTTGATTTAGCTCGCTCAGACGCCGCTGCTGGCGCCGTCGCCCAGCGGGTCTACCACAGTCCACAAATGCTGGCCATACCCCTAGTCAAGGCCCGCAATCAACGCAACCAACGCCGTCGCAGTGCAGTCGCAGTCTGAACTCTTTGCCAGGCTTTCGCTCCCTCGTTTTCGCGCAGCTGCGGACAATGAACCGGCATTTTAGCTGTTTTGGGAACCATACACGCTGTGACGCATGGCCATGCATGGATGTGCATTTTCATTGCATGCCCTTGAACAATACTAGGCAGCTATAGCAGCCGCGTGCTTTTTCCGGTGCGCTGCGGTTGCAAATGCGGGCCTTGTGACTTGTGCAACGCTTGGAGAACGCTTGTGCTTTGGGTTCCGGTTGCGTACAGAAGCCGCTGATTGCGCATCAGCGTGCAGCAAGCGTGCAGCAACCTTGCATGACGTCCTGCGTAATTGTGCGTTTGCGCGATAAACCCCGAGCAGCCCCAATTCCCACGCCAAATAAGCATAAAAGCATAATTTCGCACGGTTTCGCGTGGCGCTGCCCTTCTTCTGAGACGGCAGAGACAAATCTGTGGCACTTTGATGGTGATGGTTTTGCTGGACTCCAGTTGAACAGCTAAACAGTTGCACGCCAGTTGCAGTGTCACCGGTGATGGACGCATGCCCCTGGACGCCAACCGGAGCGGGATTTAAGCTCGTTCGGGCAGAGGCAGCGCTGCAGCCTGCAGCAGCAATGCCCAGTTCCAAGCGTCCAAACCACCGAGTTAACTAACTACTTGAATAACTTGAGTATTGATTGATTCCTATGTACTCGTAACTACTCTGGGTTCCGCAGACCGTGGTTGCCGCGGTACGGCGCAAAGGCTGGCTGCTGCCACCCCGCGAGCACCGTCGCCTCGTCCGCCAGCTTGTACACCTCGACCCCGAGCTCGCGGCAGCACCCCAGCATGTCCGTCTCGCCGCCCTCCGTCTCGCCCCACCCCCACTGCGACAGGTCGCCGCCGGGGCACGCCGACAGCGCGCACAGCAGGTCGACCTCCGCAAAGAACTCGAGGTAGTCGCTCGTCGTGCTGGGGCACGTCTCCATGAAGTACTGGCCCTTGGCGTTGAGCCCCGTCACCTGGAAAACGTTGAGCACGTCGTGCACGTCAAACTCCGTCAGCCCAAACGGCAGCACCGCGCGCACCAGGTTGCTGTGGCAGTGCAGGTCCATCTGCTCGCCCGCCAGCAGCGCGTCCACGTAAGGGTCGCACCGCGTGCCCAGCAGGTCGTGCACCCGGCCCCCGTGCCGGTCCTCGCCGTAGTCCGCCAGCGTGTCCGCCGTGATCGTGGCCAGCGGCCGCAGGTACGGCAGCGACGACCACAGCCGGTCGTACGTGCTCACGTGCGACTGGTGCAGCTGCCGGGTCCGCGACGCCCAGAACCGCTCGCGCGGGTTGTGCGCGTGCCACAGGTTGAGGTCCCCGACTTGCGGGCCCTCCGGCGTCGTTAGCCGGCACACATGGCCCGCGGGCACCTTCCACGCCTTGGCCGACCGGATGGGGATGGTGAACTTGTCGACGAGCACACGCCCGTTGGCCGTGTGTGCTGTCGCCGCAATGGCGTCGTACAGCTGCCGGTCCGCGTACAGCGGCGACTTGTCCGACGTCGGCAGGTACGCCGGCACCGGCAGCTTGCTCTCGTTCGCCCTCTTTTGCTCGCTGTGGTCGATTGTGGTCATTCTGACTTCTCTCAAGACGCGCCACTGATGGACAAGAAAAAAGAGGTGGAAAAAAAGGCGGGTTTATAAAACTTTATAACAAACGGCCTGTCGCGGGGAGCGGGCCTGGGTTCCCGCCCATACCGCCAATACTCGCCCTTGTCCTTGCCGTGCCCGTGTAACGCGCATACCGCGCCAGCTGACCCGTCGACCGCGCCCGCCGTTTCGAGAGCAAAAACGACCAGCCAGGAAACCCGGTCCGAGACGCACAAGGCGCGTCGGGTTTCACTCGCGGCCCATCCGAGTTTGGAGTTTGGTCACGGCTGCCAGTTTAGATACTCCGACCAGAACAAGCTCCAACCACCCGAACGCCAGACCCGAGCGTTACTTTATACCTTGATACCTTTATATATTATCCATCTGATCAATCCTCTGTCCATTCTCTGTTTTTTTGTTCATTTCCTGTTTCTCTGCCTTTGCTCATCGCGCCATGGTGAGGCTGAACTACCGCCGCCGCTGATTGGCCGGCTCAACCCCATACTATCTGGCCATCCGCCGCCGCACGCTCCGTCTCCATGTTTCCCGAGTTCACATTTAAAAAATTTATCGGCCAACGACTTGTGAGCAATCCTTGCCATTCCATGCGATAGAACCAGTCAGCACCTCAATCCTCTTTTGCACTACACAGCTGGACACGGCCATCCATGAGCTTGAGTTCCGCTTCGAATTTCCCGCCGCTCCGGCCCCGGCAGAGCCCGCCGGCCGACGACTCCTTTGCCCAAAAGCTCCACGACGTCGGCGTCGGCATCGCCTGGGTAAGTTTCACTACTCAATCCTGAGCTCTAAACACTCTCTAACCAACAACGTAGGGCCTCTGGCTGGCGCGGAAACACATTTGGTACAAGTACGTCATCACCATTGTGGGCGAGGTGCTCATGCTGCTCGCGCTCTTTGGCGTCGCCCAGCTCATGGCCCTGACGCCCGTGCTCATCCCGTCCTCCGTCATTTGCATGCTTGTCGTGTTTCTCGGCCTGCTCGCCCTCGAGTGGCTGCTGGGGACCCGCCGCGTCAAGGGCATCTTGCGCGTTATCGAGCTCGGCACCGGCTTCTCGCTGACATGGATCAGCTTGTTTTTCACCCCCAGCTTTGTGCTCTTGCCCCTGGCAGAAAGCGTCTCTGTTGCCGAGGCCTTTGAGATTGGCGGCGTGTTTGTGGTCGGCTGGTTCGCCACCATGGCCCTCATGGTCTACGTCGTTTGGGGGCTGCAGTGGGCCATTGGCAAGACCCGCAAGGCCACCTCCGAAGACACTTACTTCACCTACAATGAAAACAATACCACGGCGAGCTCGGCGGTGGAACTGCTCAGCTTGCCCAATACTCCTTACTCCGTCGCCACCCCGCCAGCGGTGGCGGAAATCACTCGGCCCAATAACCCTGGTGTTTCCGTGCCCTACGATGAGGACGACGATGGCCTCACGGCGTCTAGCCCGATTCAAGAACCTCCTGTGGAACAACAACTCGCAGAGCGGCCTAAAAAGATTGCCGCCTGGATTGCGGCGCAGTTCGACTACCTCGTTTACTGGACGCTCTTCATTGTCGGCCTTGGAGTCTACTTTGGTACGAGTTATGCAATGCCCGTGCAACTCGCGACACTGGCGCTCGCGTTCAAATACGCGCTGCTTATCCCGGCCAAATACAAGGTATTTTTGCACCCCATTCTCATTTGCGCCGGAATTTCAATCTTTGTCTACTTTTTGCTTGCCCGGCTTTATGGCGAGCCGCTCGACAACATCTTGCACCGCTTCAAAACCGGCCGCAACTACCTCACTCTTTTCTCCAAAACAGACGTCTTGCCAGGAGCTGGCGACGTCATATCCACCCTGCTAGACACGAGCATTGTAGTCCTCGCCATCCCCATGTACAACTACCGCTCGGATCTCAAGCACAACTTTGTCCCACTCACGGTGCCCTCGATCGTCGCCGCACTGGCGTCCTTCTTCGTCTACCCACCACTCTGCTACGCAGTCGGCATCTCCAACACGAGATCGCTCGCGTTTGTGGCCCGCAGTGCGACGCTGGCACTGGCGCTCCCTGTTGTCGACGCGCTGCAGGGCTCCGACACGCTCGTCGCCGTCGTCGCCATCCTGTCCGGCATCCTGGGCGTGCTGCTCGGCTCCTTTGTTCTTGGCAAGCGCTGCCTCCGTGTGCGCGAAGACGACTACGTGACAAGGGGCGTGACCCTCGGCATCAACTCCTCCGCCGTCGCCAGCGCCCACCTGCTCACCTCGGACCCGCGTGCCGGAGCGCTAAGCAGCCTCAGTTTCTTCCTCTACGGCACGCTCCTCATTATCCTCGCGGCCATCACCCCCTTGGCCAACCTCATCCGCGCCTGGGTCGACCTGCCGCCGCTTTAATGTGTGATTATTTTGTTTTGTGTAACTGTGTGTAATAAAAGCTCCTGCCAACCTGCACCGGCTGTAATAATTATGGGTCGATCGCCACGCAGTTGCCCAGCCCACAGCGTCTTAAGTAGGGAGGCCCTTCTCCTGACACGTTTTTGTGCGCGCCGTAGAAGTCCACGCGCGCCCTCTTATAGGCTCGCCAGGGTCGCCACAGAGCTCTGCGTTCTTGCTGTGCAAAGACCATGAAATCATCGCGGTTTACTAATTTCGCACCATGAAACTCTAAACAAAAAGTATATATTCAAACTATTACCCCAGTATTTTTCTCACTCCATCCCAACTCCCTTTTTTTCTTCCTTGCCTTTGCCCACAAATAATACGCCGATACCAGACACGACAGTTCTCTTGCTACCGCTTCTCTTGCGTGGACTTATGACCTCAGACACCACCACGCAGCGCATGCCCACCCCGCGCCGCATGTCGCTGGGCTCCAAGCTCAAGACCATGTTCTCGACGCCGCAGCAAACCCCCAACCCCACACCGCTAGGTTCGACAAGCCCGTCTGCAGTCAAGCTCGCCACGCCCGCCGGTGTCGCTGCCGCTGGCCCCGTCAGTATACCGACAGCGGTTCCAGGCCGCGAACCGCACGAGAAGCAACAACCGCAACAGCAGCACAAGGACCCAGCAAACGCGCAGTTGACGGGTTTCCCTTTGTGTTCCTCGCCAGTATCGACAGAGCCGGCGAATGGGGGTGAGGTAGAGCCCAAGCCCCAGCAGCACCACGGCACGCTGCCAGAGCTCGTTACTTTGACCCGGCCCTCGCGCTCCGCGACCGAGTCTGAGGATTTCTACGCGACCCCGTTTTGCCAGCCCGACGAGCTGTCTGCCATGCACACACACCGGCTCAAGTCGGCGCGCCGCCAGGAAAAGCTGGGCAGCATGCTCCGCGAAATCCTGGGCGGCGGCAGCAAAAAAGTGCGCGACGACGCCGTGTCGGCCATTCCGGACCTTGGGCTGGGCCCCGCGCCGCTGTCGCTCATGTCGGGGCTCGTGTCGGACATTCGCAAGGGCAAAACGGACACGGACAGCATTGTCAAGAACCCCACCGAGGCGTCGCTGCCTTTGATACAAAAGTACGGCAAGTGCCAAGAGGTGATTGGCAAGGGCGCGTACGGCACGGTGCGCGTGGCGCACAAGTTTGACCGAAACACGAAATGCGAAACGCTGTACGCAGTAAAGGAGTTCAAGCACAAGCCTGGTGAGGATGAGTCCAAATTCAACAAACGGCTGACGAGCGAGTTTTGCATCTCATCCTCGTTGCACGACATTAACATTATACACACGCTGGACCTCATGAAGGACACCAAGGGCGAGTACTGCCAGGTCATGGAGTACTGCGACGGCGGCGACCTCTACTCACTGATTCTGGCGCGCGACGGGGGCGGGCTGTTTGAAGCCGAAGCGGACTGTTTTTTTAAACAGCTCATGCGCGGGCTGGTGTACATGCACAGCACGGGCGTGGCGCACTGCGACCTGAAACCGGAAAACCTTCTCTTGACCAACAATGGCATTCTCAAGATTTCAGACTTTGGAAACGCCGAGTGTTTCCAAATGGCGTGGGAGACAGACGTGCACCTGTCCAACGGCATGTGCGGGTCGCGGCCTTACATTGCGCCCGAGCAGTTCAAGGAGACGGAGTTTGACCCCAGGCCGTCGGACGTGTGGGCCGTGGGCATCATCTACATGGCCATGCGGACAGGGTCTTACTTGTGGCAGGTGGCCAACGGCGAGGACGAGGACTACCAAAAGTACCTCAAGGGCCGCAAGAAAAAGAGCGGGTACGAGCACATTGAGCAGATGCGGCGGTCGCGGTGCCGCAACGTCATTTACAGCATTCTCGATCCCAGCCCAACGCGGCGGGTCACGGCCAAGCAGATTCTCAACTCGGAGTGGGTCAGAGGCATTACGGTGTGCGAGGCCGGCGAGCGCGGGTACTAGTGCCGAGAGTGCCGACATGAAATAATATGCAAGCAAAAAAAAGTAATGAAGTAATGAATGAGTTTAATTAATCTAAGGACTATTTAATGCATAGTACATGAGCACCAACTGGTGAACGCCTTTTTCAGAGTTAGTATAAATGCCAAACAAGAGGTTTGTTCTTTTAATGAACTAACAACAAGGGCGGCGCCAAAATAGTCAACAGTTTCAGGTACCAATTCTCAACACAAGTCAATTTAGACAGGGATAACTGTTTAAAAAAAAAATGTTTCATCATTTTGTGACGTATTTTCCGGTCGGCGCCCTTGTAAAAGAAAAGAAATGCGAGGAGTCGCTACTTACAGATAATCAAACTCAGACAAGCGGTCTGGCTGGCTCTGGCCCGCGGTTGAAGCACGGATCATGCCACAACGGACGTTGGCCAGAGTCAGTTAAGGTGAAAACTTGTAGGAGAGAGAGAAGGGGAAAAAAGATTTTCAGTTAATAAAAGATTTTATAGTGCGCAGGGCAAGGCAGTGTTACCCGGCAAGATAGACCTAAGACCTGAACTGGCCAAGCAGTGAGCACCAGTTGGCCGAGCACTGAACGTGCGCGCGATTCACCGGGACCAGCGACAAGGCGTTGATGGCATCCAACACGCGGTCTGGTTGGATTGTACTGGGTTTTCTGGCAAAGTCGCTGGTTTTGGTGCGGTTACTGCTGTTATGGGCGCTAAATCATGAGCTTGCCTTGATTTGTGCCCACAAGCCGTGGGTTCATAACTGCCTTCTATGGAAACCAGTTTTTATTTTTCTGCCGGCGAGTTTTGAACTGATTTGCTTCTTCTTTTTTTCGCTCGACACCTCCGCAAAAGACCAACGGCAATGTCTGCTCTCTGCTATTCTTTGGAAGACGCTCTCCAGCGAGTCACGGCCGCTTGAGTGAGTTGCTGCGCTACTGCGCTCGCTCCACTGGTTATAACCGGTTTCTGTGGCACTTTGCTCAGCCATGTGTGATGCTGGTGCTGCACATTGGCCTCGAGTCCGACCAAGTACACACTGGGATCGCTCCAGACTCTTGCTAGTCTGCCAGCGGGTCTCTGCTTGACTGTGTACGCTGGCTCGACCGGCCGACTCTGACCTGAGGGGTTTGCGCTCACTGCCTGCTGGTTTGGTCGACATTTGCCAGTTCACGGCCTTTTTCTCGTCTGTTCTATACAGACACGGTCAGATCTTGAACTCACTCTCGCCTGAACCACTGACAGTCTTCCGTCTACTGCTTTCTTTCACCTTGACCAGTCATTTTGCCGACGCCTGTGACGACCTGCACGACAACTGCCTGGCTGTCTACCTTCTCACCATCTCACCAGCTCTCCATGCTCGCCTTGACTCTCGCCTTGACTCTCGCCTTGAGTCTCGGCCTTGCATCACTCGCCCTCTTTGCCGCTATTCCTCGCAGTGCTCGCTCTCTTGGCCCGCCCGCCCTGCCTGTCCAACGGCCGCGACCCTTACCCCCGGCACAAGCGCGCCAACGTCGTCTGCACCAGGGTTAGGGCGTGCAAATTTTCCGCGCCTCTCTGCCGGGGCCCTCTGCGCTCTCCAAAACCGCGGCCAAAACAAAAACAAAAAAAACAAAAACAAAAAAAAAGAAGCGCAAACTAGGCCGCCAAAACGTCGAAAAACAGCGGTTTTGACCAGCGCACCCATCGCAAAACACCCTTTCAAGGCCCCCAGACACCCGTTCTGAGCCCGTATTCGCATTCGCACACCGCCATATACCCCATTTCGACGCGCCTTTTGTTCCCAGCCCGCCCGCAAAAGGTGTTGTGGCCGGTTCCAGTCTCTCCTCACGTGCGTTGTTTTGCCACCAGACATTGCTACGTGTCCAGCCCCCCCATACTACGGCCATTTCCGCCCACAACAACGGCCGCGCAACCACCGCAACAACAACGCCGACCGACTCCATCGCCGCACAGACACCCTGCCGACACCGTCGTCTCACTAATCCCACCTCATCGCGTCTGAGTAGTCCTCTTTTCGTCGACGGTTTTGCTCGCCGCGCCCAGCTTCGTGCTGCACAACCTAGGGGAGCTACCCTAACCCTCTCACCATGGCAACCACAAGTTCAACGTCGGCGCGGTTCAGGCAGCGCAAGATCAGTGTCAAGCAGACTCTGGCGGTACTATGGCAGTCAGACCTCCCGGACCTCGAAGACGAGCAGCCGCGTGAGCTCCAGCAAATCGAGACCGGTGTTGAGAAAGGCGAGGAAGAGGTATGTTACCAACAACAATTGCTCCTGTCATTAACGTCAGTTATACTAACTAACAATCTCTAGGAATACCATTTACAAGCTTCCATCAATGCGTCGTTGGCAGTCAGCTCGGGAGCTAAAGTAGCTCAGGTCTATATCCCCACCCCTGACGCGTCAAAAGTGTGGAAAGACTACTCAAAGTATTACTCCAAGGACTTTTCCGAACCCAGCACATACATTCGCTTCTCAGCGACCGTCGAAGAGACGTCGGGCACGGCTTACTGCATGGATGAGGCCGACGAAGAGTTCTTGAAAAAGTTCAATAGTAGCCAGTCCCAAAAGTGCACTGAAGATGAGTTTGAAATGATCATGGACAAGTTTGAGGAGCTCATCACCGAGAAGCAACCGTTCCTCAGCATGGACCCCACACAAGTACTCTCTTTCAAGGAGCTAGCACCGGCAATCATTGAGCGCATCACAGATCAGGAGAATGATCCAGCAAACCCTGAAATCTTACTGGCGACCATGCCCACATACCGCAAAAAGAACATCAAGCCGAAAAACAAGCTAAACTCTTTCAAACAGTTTGGCGAATCAATATACCCATACTGGAAGGACCGCAAGGTCGAAAGAAAAGGCAAACCCATTGCGCCAATTCTCAAGTTTGAAGACAGTGAGAAAGACGATAGTGATCCCTATGTTTGTTTCCGACGGCGCGAGGTGCGGCAGGTACGCAAGACTCGACGCATGGACACACTGAGTTCAGAGAAACTGCGGAAACTTTACGCAGAAATGCAAAGCGCCAAGGAGTTGATGCAAATGGTTGCTCAGCGTGAGACAATGCGAAAGGAGGCGCTGCAGGCTGAGATGGATATATTCAACAGCCGATGCAAGATCAAGGACCTCAAGCGAACGCTCAACATCAAGGGCGACGACGAGGACCTGGTCACGCACAAGAAGCGCAAGAATGTGGCCCCTCCAAAGCCTGTCGAAGCACCAAAACCTACCGCCGTACCCTCGGCTACAGAACCGGCTGTGGAAGTCTCCGCCGTGCCAACAAATTCACACCCTGTGCCTCAAGTGCCGCCAAATGTCAGACTTCCTGCAAGCAAGATCCCAGACATTGAACTGGTCTCACTGGAGCACGTCAATGGCGAAAAGGAAATCGCCATTCAAGCCGCCGTCAAGGAAAAACTACGATCGCGCGCACACACAGACAAGGAGTTTATCAATTACACGGACAATCCCTACATTCCATACCTGGACTACTTTGATCCCGACGATACCAGCCGCAACGCCCTCAGCATTATTCAACCCAACCACGCAGCATTTTCATCCATTGCAACCGCATACCCGCCACCGCCAGAAAACCATCTCAAAATTCCCTCCGCGCCCTTTAGCACAGCCAAGGGCTGCACCAATTCATATGTCATGGAGGCTGAGATGGAAGAGGATGGCAACTTGAAGGTCACGTCGGTTGCATCGGAAAAAGACGGCGTTTGGTCAAACGGTGGTAAAAGTGTTCCCCGAGGTACCGCAGTATCTCTGCGGAAACGTGTTGGCAGAGGCGGTCGTATCATGGTTGATAGAAGAGGCTTGATACGTCGGCCGCAAGCGTTGAACAATTTGAATGACGAATCTAACCTTGTGTCGTGGTCAGGCGCTTCTGAAGACATTGATGGTATGGACTCCTCTGAAAGGAGTTCACTTAGGGCCAAACTGGAACGGTTAGACGACAGAAACAAGTACGATTCTGACGTTTACCTTGATGGTGTCGATTATCCCGGTAGCGATCCAAGCCGGTTGAATGGCATCTCTGAGGAAACCCAAAGCATCCGGTTTGGCTCCATGCTCATGTCCAAAGCCTACGATTCCTACTGGGAAGCTTACAAGCAACGACAACAACAGTTGAGTGTGATGCACAAGATGCTCCAAGAACAGCAGCATCAGCAACAACAGCAGCAAGCACAACAAGCCCAAGTGGCACAGCAACAGCAGCAAGCAGGCGGCGGCATGTCTAATTCCAAGCAGGGCACATCAGGAGACCAAGCAGGAATGCGAAAGCAGTATTCCAACTCTTATGGCCAAGGAAATCAACAGCAGCAGCAGCAACAACAACAACAGCAGTCTGGGTCATCACAGAACCGGGCCCAAATGGATGCCAACATGCGCCGCGCCAGCATGATGGGAGGAACCAACGGCTCCTATGTGGCAGACCGATCAGGAGGACAGGGACAAGGTCAGCAACGGTATGACGGCATGCCGATGAACAAGCAGCAGCAACAAACCGGTGCTGCCACATCCACTGGTGCTCCCAATGTACAGTACGGCACGACAGGGCCAATTAATAATAAGGGCAGCAGCATGGGTGGTGCCGTCAACAGGAACGGCGGCGGCATGCGCGGTGGGCCTCCTACTCCAGGCGTCATGGTCAACGGCAGCAACCATGTTTCGAATGTTGTTGCTGGCATGGTCAACAGCCAGGGCCATGTTCCAAAGCAAGTGCAGCTCAACAATCAATAAGCCGACAAGCAAACAAAAAAAAAAAAAAAAAAAAAAAAAAAAAAAAAAAAAAAAAAAAAAAAAAAAAAAAAAAAAAAAAAAAAAAAAGACCAGACCATAGCGTGCCTCAGTTTATAATGCCTCTTTCTCTGCACGTCCATGTAATATTTGTTTTTCGTTGTATGTGATGATATAAATGAACGAACTCGATTAAAAAATTAAAAATGACTTGATTTTGAGGATTTGCTGGTTTGGATCCTCAAAACGCGCTTGAAACAGGCCGCGCAAGAAAGAAGCGGCCCAGCGCACGCACAGTTAAAACGCGGCCACATCGCCCCAGTTTCCTTTTTGCTTTCTTCTCAAAAGTTCTCACCGACCGTGCCCTCGTTGCTAGCACCACCGTCCACATCCACCGTCCACATCCACCGTCCAGCGATAGTCTGGTTTGCAGTTATCAACTCCTGTGACACGAACGCGGCTGCAAATCGACAACTAAGTATTTTTTTTTTTTTTTTTTTTCGTTTTTTGCCCGCACCAGACCCACACGTTTTACCTCGTCAGCACCAGCATCCAGGCTTTCCTTACCAGTCGCACCTCCACCCCTGAAACACCTGCGCATCGCCGCTCTTACGCACAGCCACCAGCTTGCAGTACTGTCGCCACTAGCACACAGCGAGAGTGCTTTCCATCGAGTCCCCTACTCTATATCCGCACCCGCTACCAGCACCATGATCCAGGCCACAGAGGACGCCGGGCGTTCACGACACCGCCCGCCCATGCTCAAGCTCGACTCACAGATCCAGTCGTCGCCGAGCAGCACAAACGGCACCGTCGGCAGCAATACCGCCACCAGCCTTGCCAGCCACAACCACAACACCGCTACCACGACGACAGTGCTCAACACGCCTTCAGGCACGGGGTTCCCGGCCCTACGCACCCCAAAGGATATTGTGTTGCAAGACATTGCCGTGCAATGCATATCTCCGGGACTCCCTTCTTTTGGAAGCTCAGTGCTGGACAATATTGCCCGCAGCAAGACCATCGAGGAGCAACAGCGCAAGCTCATTGAAAAAAGGAGGCGCGACGACGGCGCTGCCGCTGCCGCTGCTCTCAGTGACTCTGAAGACTACCAAAGCCACATCCGCCGAGGCCTGTCAAGCGCGTCTTCCAGAGAAGCAGCGTCCAAACCGACAAGCGCCAAGGACCAAGAAAATGAACAACCAAAACCAACCGTCATTATATCCGAGACTGGCAACTACATTATAGAGACTGTCCCCACCCCTAGCGCCGGCCGAATCAAGTTTGACAACAAAAGCGGCATGGCCTTTGCTAAAAGGAAACCCGCGCCAAAGAATATCGAGCTGTTCCCGTACAATAAAGGTCCATCCATCCATTCGGCTCCATTGCGAGGCGCGCCTTATAGCCCCAATGTGTTTTCGGCGCGCGCCGGCGGTGGCCAGCCATCGGCCCCGTTCGCTAAAAGGGCAAGAGCTCCGGCTCCTCTGGTCTTTGGCGGCCCAACCACGCTGAGCCCAGTCCAGTCCAACAACAACACACCCGCGGCAGCAGCAACGCACGCGACACCTGGGTTCCAATACGCCACATACAGACCACGCGGCAACATGCCCGCGCCTCCGCTAACGGCTGTCCCGGGATCCCACAAGGGCGCGCGGTACTCCGAGTGGCCCAGCTGGGCAATGGGCAACTGGCGTGCCCAAACCACGCAAACCGCAGACAATACGAGAATTGTGGACAATGATGATGACGACGACGACGATGGGCGCGACCCAGAAGACGCGGCGTTGTCAGACGAGGAAGGCGATCCCGAGGACGCTGCCCTCTCCGAGGACGAAAAGGCCGAGCCCAAACAAACACAGGCGCGCGAGTGGAACAAGCCGTCAAACAAACGAAGCAAGAGCGGTGGCGGCACGGCGAATGACTACAGCGACAAGGATGAAGACGAGGCCAGCCATTTGGGCGACCCCGAAGCCCACGCCATTGGCGAAGACGACGAGTACGCCGCCGCCGCCGCCTCGCGCCGCCAAAAGAAGCGCC